>JAUMHL010000011.1:16701459-16723331 GCA_032362345.1 Sandelia bainsii
AACTCATGTGACATTTTATTTATTTATTTTATTGGATTTTAATTATGTTTTTCAGAACTGTGTACAGCACTTTGGTCAACAGTGTTGTTTTTAAAGTGCTTTAGAAATAAAATTGAATTGAATTGAATTGAAAACTTCATCATGCACATGCTTGAAAAGATAGGTGGTGCTAGCAGTTTGATGACATTGCTAGTTTTCACTTACTTACTTGTTTATCTGGTGAGCTAAAATGCTGGGAACATGCTAGCACTAGTCATTCACAATACCCCTTTAATACGCCTTAATTAATGTGACCAATTTTGAAGGTTGAAAACTTTTATTCTCTTCCTTTAAACTTTTTAATAGGTTTTTGTACAGAGGAACGATGGCAGATTTTGGCTGCCATCACTAACACTGAAAGCATCTCTTTCGGAGGCATCTCTTAAAGGCCTGTATTAACAGGAGGAATAGTTACAGCAAGAACATATTTCAGTGGTCATTTTGGACACCTGAATGGGTGAATCTCCACATACAAGCCTATTTTCAAGTGCAAAAAATATTTTGTGTGATGTTACTTCACTTGGATGCTTCCCTGTATGATCAGGTACGTCTCTCCAAAGCTCCAAAAAGACTTTCTGCTTGATATCTTTTTTCATCTGAATATTCACAAAAGGTCCATATTACAGTTACAGTTACCTATCCATTGCATCTTGAAAGAGTACTGATTTAGCCTAGAGGGCGTGTTTCTGCTTTCTAACCAAATCCCCAGTGTTTTTCTGAAGTTGAAGGGTGACAGTACAAAGGTGAGAGGTGAGATCTGGATGTTACATACCTTTACAGACGAAGCACTTGATGTGGAAGTGTTTGTTCTGAACTCGGAGCGCCTCCCCCTTGCAGGGCTTCCCACAGTTCTGACAGGGGATTGGTCCCCCTCCTCCACCTTGCTTCTGCTTCTGCTGCTCCAGAGGGCTGTGGACAGCCTGCTGCTGAAACACTGCAAGAGACAGACAGAGACAGGGACAAGACCATTTTAGACCTTTGTCTGGTACATATGGAACAGTACTGGAGAGTGTGTAGGTAGAGACAAGAAGTCTGGCAGGTTCTGTGTCTACCAGACAGCATGGTGAACTTTTGATACTAGCTGCATATGAGCTTGAGCTGTGTTCCAGCTCTTCAGTTCCCCCACAGTGGACAGTTTTAATACAGAATTCCATCATACATTTGGTTGCGTGTAACTCAAATCATAAATGGCCCAACTCATTTCAATGTACTACAACCCCTCATATCTCTTCAGGGATCAGGACTTTTCCAGGATAAGAGTGGTAAAGTTGACACATTCTAAATGAAATGTTAGATTAGTAATATCTAAAGGTTTTACAACCCACAAAAGAAGAATATTGCAGGGAAATCACACAGGGCGTTTGCCATTAAAAATATATATAAAATATATATTTTTTAAAGTGCATGTAAGTAGCCTTAATCCAAAAATATCTGCATCAATTCAGTGACCCCTTTATTTATACACTATAAAATTATTCCCATTCGTGTCTTCAAGTTTCAAGCAGCTTATTACTTTAGCAAACTCATCAACCTGCCCTACTTTTTAATAGTGTCATATTTCATTATTGTAAAAAAACATGGCTTTAATCCCAAAATAACCAATAATCATTTAGTGTCACATCACAAAAAACATTCTTCATTGTTCTTTTTTTTTTAATGGCACAAAAACTTACAGTAATTCAAAGACCCTGCATTGTCTTACATTCTGCCACTTGAGACTACGTAACTAACCCTAGCCCTTAATCTAGGGTTAGCGAGCCCCTAACCTTAGACTTAAACCACTGTAAAACTGAAGCAGGGAGTCCTCACACTGTCAGGACACACATCACACAGATTCTAGAAAGACTAGAGAGTCTACATAAAGACTGATGTTGGACGAATGTCATGACTTTGATGAATTCCCGATCAATTTACCTTCCAGTTACCTTCCTTTGTACCACACACAAATGAGACAGAGTGCCACCTCCATCCTACACCTTACCCCTTTCCCCTTTCATCATAACCCTGGCAGAATATGCTCACGTAGTGATCAGCCTTTCAGTATTGACTTGGGCATCAGCTGAATAAAAAGCCTTTTGTGTTCTCAGGAAACCTTCGTGTTGTCGGACCGGTTTCATCAGGCCTCCATGGTTACCAGTAATTGGGCTTAGAAAGGGGAGTTCATCAAATGAATTGATTTAGAGAAAGAGACAGAGGGAAGAGGGAAGCGTAGGGATAATAGCAATGAGAGAAACAGTGCTGTTTTTTGGAAACTCATCAAGAATCTTCTGGCAGACATTATCCTTCTTTCATTGGGTGTTTATTGGGTGTTTTCTTGACACAATGTTTTGACTTAAATTAAGCTAAAGCTATAATGTTTTTCTCTTTTTCTCTACATCATTATGTGGAAAAGAGCACATTTTGCCACGCTAACACTTTCCTGCCTATAAAGAAAACCTTGATTAAAACTGGAGGGACTTTTTTTCTTAAGCTGGCTACTCCAACTGTTCTGTCATAATAATGATAAAGTATATTTACTGTATATAGAACTTATCAAAAGCAGAGACTGCTAAGTGCTTTACAGGAAACTACTACTTGCCAAATACGTTTATACATCCGTCTACAATAACAAAAATGGCAGGAAGCTGTGCATAGAGGCAATTATACAAAGACGTTTCAGCTAAGTAATAGTCAGCATTATTGTAATAAGGTGTTTTTTGCAAAGCTGTTCTTGACCAGTCTTGCTGGACTTAACATTTTCCGTATTTCCCCTTTTCTCCTTGAGAGGACCACAAGTAAGTAATAAATATGCTTTTACCATTATTGTGTTTTTATCCCCAATAATTTAATTGTCTGTAGTACTACTTTACACAGTGCCACACTAGATGTGTCTACTTGTCAGTCCTTTTTCTCACATTGTAATCTACAGAACTTCACACAGAGCATCATTCCCCAACAGTTTAAGAACATGCTGAAATCTGATGCGACCGTATCCATAATTCCAGTCCAAAGTGCTAAACTGTGAACATGGCAGAAGCCAGTACGAGTATTCTGGACACTGGTGATGTCACTGTCTTCATCTGCCTCTTACTCACGCCTCACACTTTATCTGAAGCATTTCTCAAATGTAATTTATACCCTCATAGGCCTACTATAACAGTGAGCACACTAGAAAATTAGCACATTATATGATGCAGCTTATCCTACAAAGAAGCGTTTCCTCATAATTCAGACCAGTTTTGCTTGTGGATCCTTGAACGGAGATTAAAAACAGACACCAGACCTACAGGAGCAGCACATTCTTCAGCAGTTTTACAAGGACCTCTCACCCACAGTGGGGAACAAAGCTTTTTTACAGCTTTGTGGAGTGTGTGTCTGTGTTAAGACAAACACAGCCTCCCGGACCTCCTTAAATGTCTTTAGGATGATAACCTCACATTATTTTATTTAGCTAGCCCTTATTCCAGCGATTCAACAGTCTACTCCCCATATCAGATTTTTATTCAAATAGAAAGTGAAAAAATGTGTAATCTTAGTGATTCTAAACATTCTTCAGGTCACACAATATAATCAAAATATAGGGAAAGGAAATTCCTCATACAGTTTTCTTTGGATGATGCTAAAATATTCAAAGCTGCTTTCATTCAGTCCATCTGTCTAGATTACAATCTGATCTCCGATTTGAAAATGTGCCGAATACCAAATTGAATCAAGACAAGAATAAAAGTTTTGGACCATGTTGCCTAGGTTCTACTGTGTGTAGTAGGTGGGGGCTCTATTGATGCTACCCGTGTTGAGCGTATATGTGGGCACCCTAACCAATAAAGACAAGAACTTAAGAGGGAAAGTCTCATAAAAAGAGGTCTAAGACACAGTTGATTGCAACCATCTGGAAAAGACTTTAACAGCCCAAAACCAAGAACAGACTGAGAAGAGGTTAGGCAGCAGCACTAGGTAATCACATGGGAGCTGGGGTGGGTTCTGCCTTCTGATCTGACCCAGCATGCATAGCTGCATACTTGCACCTGCTGGGGAAGATCCAGTGTCTTTACTTCCTCTCCAAACAGCATACAGAAGAGGAGGGAGAGGGGCAACAGGAGATGATCTTTTTGGCCAGATGTAGAATCCAACAAGTTGCTCCACACATTAAGGCTGTGCTAAAGGTCCAGCAATCCGTCAGTGGGGAGTGTGAGAAGTTGACTGTTGATACACTTAGCTGACAAAATGAATAATTAGTGGTCCACTCAATCCATGTTACATCAGTGCTCTTTCATGCCCTCTTCAGGGTTCCTGCCAGGGCAGTGATGCATCTTCATGTTTCAGGCATTTCAAAATTCCAAGTAATCAAAGTGATATATTTACGCTGCATTTTGTCCATTTGTTGCCAATAAGTCCATCTATTCCTTGTTTTTTGTTTCTTTTATTTGGATGGTCCCCACATGTTTTCCTTCTCCAGCCTCCCACATTTGTAAATTAGTTTCTTTTCTGGTACAAATTTACATGTCAGGAGTTAAGACCTCAATGTCCTAACAAAGACGTAATGAGTTTTCTTTCTGTGATGGAAGACAGAGCATAGCAGCATGCAACAGTATTGCCCGATCCCACCCCTCTTACTCCTGCCAGTGCTCTGTCTTTTCTGGGGACCCAGTTGTCCATATCATCAATCAGTCTTTCTGGCCTCTGGCTGACGGCCACTACTAATGCCACTGTCTCAAAGGTCGCAGCCAGGCAGGCAGCTATCTGAGCAATGCAACACTACATGTCTGCATAGAGTCACACCACAGGAACACATAGTGACCACTGGAGGTTTGCAGCTCACCACCTGGACACATACTGTATACCATACAACTGCCCAAATATAGACATGTAGCCACACAACAAGGACATACAGCATCTGTCTTTCCATCAGCTTAAGACGAAGAACAACTTATACCAATATATCCAATCATTTTTCCATCCAGTGTCATTAACATAAGTTAGTCAAACTCAAAGACAGAAAACAGTTTTTTAATTAAGGACCTGCCAGTACTTGCTCACATCATTAGTACAGCTACTTAAATTCTAAAGTAAGTAAGAACTTTAATAAGAAACCACTTGGCAGTACACAGCTATATCTCAAATGTCTCTTCAAGAAGCCAGTCTCTAGCACCTCCTAAAAATAGAGCATTCCCTCAACTCGAGGGGATCCCATGGTGCTCTGCAACATTCCTGGTGTGAACCATCTGCAGAGGCGGCAGGGGTGGGCAGGGGATCAAAATGCTCACATTACCACAGCAGGAGTACTTCATGGTGGCCAAGCTGTTGACCTTGGGGGACTTTCACTTTCTTATGGGTAAACACATAAACACACAAAAATATAGATTGTGTGTTGTTCATGAAAATGAATGAATGAAATAGAAGAATAGTTCTGTGGTATAATACTGTATTATTGACTAAGAATACAACGTCTGTAGTATGAGCAACCAGATGTGATCATCTGACTTGAAAAACTCTGGAAAACTAGATGTCATCTGGAGGGGTTTTCCAGCTAGTAGCAGAGAGATTTTATTATTTATTTAAAGGATGGCAGAGGGAATGTTACAGGTACTTCCCAAGTACCAGTTTGAAAATTGTAGATAATAAATGTTAATATATTGTATTGCGACATTCAAAAACCCTTGCAAACTTCTATTTGTTAGTACTGGGAGTAGTATATTCATAGAACAATATGGCATAGACTAGCATAAAAAATCAACCAAATCATCATATGAATTAAGCTGCTTTATCATTATTACAGCATTAACTGTAGCAATACTAAGAACTAAATGAAATATAGCAAGCTAGCCAGCATGTAACAAAATCTCCTTCGCCTTCACATCCTGTCTGCAACTTCCATCAAGTTTTAAAGCACTTTCAGTTCAACTTACTATAGTATTAAATTTATGATCATAGGTTGTAGCCCAGGCCCAAAACCACACCACATCAGAAACATTTTAATCACCTGACTTTTCTATTAGATGTATTCTGGCTGTACCCTTACAGGCCTTTGAGTCTAGATTATATGATTAACAACATTTAAGGGTGTGCTGATACCTGAGCTTACATTTACATAGGCATTACTTCATTACTTAAGAACTTCCTGTCCATTATCCCAACAGAAAACTCACTCCACTACCTCACCCTCGCTAGATGCCAAGAAAATGACAGCCTATAGGCCAAGTTCACTACAAGTCCTGTTGTGAGAACAGGGGACAGGAGCAGAGGACAGCTAGTAGCTGTCAACCTAGTAGATGAACAACCTAGCTGATATGACTATGAATGCACATAGAGTAGACATTGTGAGTTATGTTTTTTCCTTCTCTCCTCACAGCCCTGACATTAACCTGTGCGGTAACGCCTGCAACCTGATGATGATCTCCAACCCTTAGGTCAAGCACTACAGAAAGATGACCTCTGATCTCTGTGGCAAATGACACCAGTGCATCCTTGTTGCCTTGGACCTTATAAAGACAAGACCATGCAATATAAACAGAGAGGTGTAGGAAATCACCAGCTAGTTATATTGCTACCTTTACCAGTAATACTATTTAGAATAACAGTAACCACAGTAGCAACCAGAGCCAGTCACTAATCCCAGTGGTGGGCTGGAGTGAAGCAGGGAATGGCAACTAGTGTGCCCTCTAATGAATATGGTCTTTGTGTGAAAACATATGATTCCTGCCATTCCTGCAACAGATGAGTCAGTGAATATTTTCTCCATGTGAATGACAAAGACCGCCAACAGATACAATCCCACGTTTTACGGCAGCTGGCTCTGCTGGGACAGCACCGTGTAGATGGCTCAAGACAAAACGCTGTCAAGATGTACACTATCTGAAGTGTGCACATACTGTCATTACATTCATTATGTTCTTTTGGTTTGGGGCTGATTTTCATGGTGTGGTCTGAAGTATGAGAAATCATGATCTCAGCATAATTCTAAAATAATAAGTGGTATATTAGAACAGTTTGATAAAGACCCTTCACTTGACAACGTTGCCATGCACGAGGCCTGCTCAATAAAGAAATGGTTTGGTGTGGATGAAGCCCTGACCTCAACCACATCCAACCCATTTGGGGTAAACTAGAAGGCAGACTGCCTAAGGCCATACTCAGACATACCTAGCCTGTCTGAATGCGAATATTTCATGCACCAGTGATCCCAGAAATCAAGTTAGAGGAACAAATTTATATTTATTCATTAGGAAAATTAATGAATATAAACGTGGCCTAACGATGTTTGCAAATCCTTGCACGTTCCAAACTGAATGACATGTTCCAACAATCAAATAGGGGCGTAATTTTCAGACTGAACTACCCATCCATGTACCCCTGTACCCATCACAGTCGGCATTTAGTTTGTGCCCCATAACAAATAGATACCTACATATTATAACTTTTCCATAAAAGTTGCAGAAAATTAGTTTCTTCCAGAGATAGCACAGCAGAAAGTGATTATTTTACAAATGCTGCCACTGGAAGAATTATCTTCTCTTCTCCTCTCTTGGGATAGGACTGGATGTTTATTGCTTGAATTTCCTCTTATGCTAGCTGGTTCCTGTCGAGGATTTGACATGTCATGGTTGGTTTAACAGAAGTATGAGCAGAGAGGAAAATGGGGCTGACATCCCAGACAATGAGACGGCAAAAAACATTAAAGTGAAGCATTTAAAATCGAGAAAGTCAATATGATGCTTTCCACGCTAGCCTGTCTAGGTGAAAGTGCTGCATAATCGCAGGAGTCATGTGACTGGATACACAGGGATTAAGCAAAAAAAAAAAATACACTGAACATCTCAACATGTCCCAGTGTATGTGTGCGTATATAAATGATAGTGTGAATGATGCTTTGCTGATCTAATGCCTGTTCATGGTTGGGGGAAGCTGACTGGGGAAGGAACTCAAAGGGCAGCGTGGAGGGGAGATGAAAGCGTGCAAGCGACTGGAGCTCATGAATAGAGCCCCTCTGTGGAAATCACTGTGTCAGCTGTTTGAGCAGAGCTAGTGCAAAAACACTGGCATATGCCAAACAGGTTTAGCACCTAACAGAGAGAGAGGCCAGCAGAGCTGCAGTTGGACTCAAACACACAGGCCATTATCAGCATCCACAGGATATTATTCCACCTTAACCAGTACAGAGACACATTACACAGCCATTAAGTGGACTCTGAGTGACATCAGTTACTCAGATTGTTGTAATTCAACTAGTATTTGAAAAATCAATCATGTAAATGAAATAATTGTGATATTTCACTGTAATTATTACTTTTTTAAAGATGCAGTAATGAATATCAAATAACTATAAGTCACCGCTGAAAATTGTCCCCAACAAATGCATTATTTCTTCCTGTCTAAGCAATATTTGCTAAAAAAAAACTTAAAAATTAAACAACATATTTGAATGTGTTTTCAAAGATTTACAAACTACACCAGCTTACAATAAAATACAGTTTTGTTTCCATTCATCCGTCCATCATCTATGCCGCTTGTTAAGGGTCACAGAGGGGCACTGCTTAGAATGATAAAATGCCAACAGGCAGTAAACCGATGGACATACAGATGGTTTGTTTACTGGAAGGTTCAGAATAGTGACGGGCGTCGCTGTGACTGCTGACAACCAGCCAGCCATTACATCACATACCCAGGATACACTGTCCTTGGCGAGGGCTGAGAAACAGCCTAAAGTTGCGTGTATGTCTACCCTACGCTAACATGTGTTTCTCTCTCATCACTGCATGTACTGTGTGGATGTGGAAGCACGTGGTCTGTGCTCGCGTGTGTGTGTCTGTCATCTGTGTTTCCTCACATGGCTAAACTTTACAAGCTTTGTCACATTGTTATAGAAGTGCACATGCCTCCCTGCCCTATCCAAACACAGCTATGACCCTGCATTTAAAAAAGCAATGCATAAACACTGGATCACATTTAACAACTCTGTTGAGGACAAGTAAGACACTGTAAGAGAACAGGAAATATTCCATTATCAACAGTGAGGCTTCTTTTACATCTGGCTACAGGTCAGTGGTGGAAAGTGACACACCTAATGTCCTATTCAGGTGTAGCCTCACTGGTGGTCATTTTCATGGTACGAGCAGCTGCAGGAGTTGTGACCATTATATCCTAACAACTCTACCCATACCTCACCCACACAGTCCACCTAACAAGCAGGTTTTGGGGGGGTACAAGGAGTTGTAGGAATTATAACCATTATATCATAATGAGCCTACCCGGGAGGAAATACTTAGAATTCCCTAACCAACTTGTGGCTGACATATATCCTTAGCTACTGCTACATTTTTTTTTTTTCAACAATAAAATTTCCTCCAAAATCATTTCACCAGCATATTAAATTGTTACAGAATAAAACTACCCAATAACATTAACTAAGATGCTAAAATTAGCTTCATCTCAACAAGCCAGTAACAGAGAGCAAAATATTGCACGCTGCTAACCACTAGCATGCGTAAGTCAACAGCTCCTATTATAAAGCCTCTGTACCAGTGAAATTTGCCAGCTCTCTTTTCTAATGTCAAATTTCCAATATTCCATCTTTTAATAATATGACGTCTACACTGCTCTGTACTCTGTGTTAGCACTGTCTGAACTAGCCTTAACTGTTCTACTTCCTAATGTACTCATATCCTCATTCTGCCATTTAAGCCACGGTGCATATGCAAACCTGTGTTTGTTAGACCATAAATTAGAAATATTAAACAAACACACAAAATAAGTCAATTTAAATGGTCACTGTTAAGCTAACTTAGGTTTTAGGGCTATTTTAGTAACTTGGATTATTACAAATGTGACTTAAGTGCTCTTACTTTAGGAACAAATTACAGTTAGAAATCCATTCCATTTATGAAATGTTTTTCAAGCATATTGAAGCTTGATATTTATTGTAATTTGATAAAGACTAATACCTGAAGGGCTGTGGCAAACGTGGCACAGTGTAGCAGATGGTAGAAGAGCAGGGCAGGGAGAGGGAGGGTTGGGTGTAGCAGTGTAGACTGAATTCAAGTGCTAAATAGTAAGTGCTAGCTTACAATATTTTATATATTACAGCATTTTTTCAAATATTTTTAAGCAGGACTTAAACAACACTCAAAAAAGTGTATCTAACTTAATAGTTGGATAAACTTAACTATTAGGTTTGATAAACTTAACTGAGTTCTGTTTAACTTACACAACTTTACACAAAGTTAGGTGCAATTTTTTGTTTAGGTTTCATTTTTTGAGAGTAATGTAGCAGACTTACTGTAGGGAAACGGTCAGTAATATACTGCCAAGACAGTATGTTTTTTTTCTATAATTATATATATTCCCTTCTGTCGTGTATACAGTAAGAAAGGCAGTATGACAAATCCCACTCTCCAAACTTTACTCATAACTGCGTGTTTTACTTTCACTGCAAAGAGTCTCCAGATAAGTATCATGGCAACATCAATACACAGTGCATATGGATGTTTCAAAGATGTTGCAAAGAAAATTAAACAATAATAAAGCCCTAAAAGATTTATTATGCAACACCAATTCCTATCTTGTGTAAATCAGGACAGGAATAGTACAGTCATTTCTTCTTAGCAACTGGCCCTCACCCTGCTGTAAGCCACCCAAATGGCTGAGCTCCCACTGTTAGAGATGCTAGGAGGAAAACAGTGTTGTTGCCAGAGATGTTGCAGGCAGGCAGCATAATCAACCTGCAGCAAAAGCAACCAGCCTGCTACCACGGGACTTGGTGTTGACATTCACAATGACACAACTGATTCAAACAGAAAGTACTATACGTGTCTGACAGGAGTTACATAATGTGACTGCAGCTGTAGGTAGAATATTACACAGCAAACACATATGAATTTGTAAAACAATATTCATATTTTTAAGTTGCCAGCATGTTTAAGGAATAATTAATAATTAATAGCTACTTAGGGTAGTGGTGAAATAGTAAAAGGTTAGTCCAGGTTAATATACAGTACGCAAATCATTAGCTACAGACACTCTACCCTCTCTTACAGGTGAACACACCACATACAGTTTATTAAAGGTCATTATTACCTTTTTCCTCTGGCATTGTCACTCAGCTGTTTTCACACACACGTGATAGACTGTTATGTCCTTTAGTGATAATAATTATCAACAATATCCAACAAAATCTATTCAGAGTCCTCTGATGGTGTTGTGAAACATCCTCTGGACGCTCTGCAGCTCTGGTGTAATAATAGATGGGAGCAAAGAGTGAGCACACTGTCCGTCACTATCTCTGGTATGAGTCATATGACTCCCTATGTCTCTCTCTCTCTCTCACTCTCCCTCTCTGTCTCTCCCATGTCTCTGAGTTATTGCAGCTATCTGTTATAAATAGAAGCATGTGCAGCTCAAACAGAATGACAGCTCCTCCTGGTAATCTGTCACAGAGTGTGTCCCAGTCTTTCCAGTCCACAACAAACTCAACTTTGGCAGCTCAGTCATAACAGTTCAGTAGCATTAGAGTGCATTGATATTTTTATTCCTAACTTTATTTTTAAAACTGGTTCCAGAGCGTTTTACACATTAAAGCTGCACTTATTCAGTTAGAGCTTGGGCTGACATGTAGCTTTCGCCTACAAAAATAAAGGTAGTTAGAGCATTTTAATCTGCACTAATCATCTAAAAAAAATCCAGTATTTTCAAACCTAGGTCCATTCTGACCAGGGGGTCACACTAACTTCTCTCACTTCTCTCCTCTCACCACTTCTGTTTTAGAGATACGGGGTATGGAGACTCTGGGAAAATAGCATAACTGGGCAAGTAGAGAGCCTCTTCAAGTTTCCAAATAAACGTTCATCTTCATTTCAAAAGCCTCTGAGCCTGACTGAAAGTAAACACAGAAATTAGCCTCCAAGATAACCTATCATAGCGAACTGAAGAGAGATCTGACTAACTAACTCTGTAGTTCCTTCTAGATATGTTTAGCTTTTTAGCCTCTTTTAGGCCTTTGGTTTTTCCTTCTGACCCATAAACACCACTTTAAACAGCACAGCAACAACAAAAATGCAAAAAACCTTGACTCAACCCACAGTAAGCATCAAGACAGCCCCAGCTTGTGGACCCCAGCCTATCAGGTATTACATACATTCAAGTCACAGTGCTAACTCTCTACATACCCCGTAAAACAGTAGATCATGACCATTTCTAACTCACCAAAACACTCACCCAAATTCTGAAAGTATTTCCAAAATCCTCATAAGACTCTTCTAGATGGTTGGGGTCAAAAACAATCCAGTTTGGTCCATTTCTAAGGAATTGCAATTCCTTCTCCACAAAAACAAAGATGGCAACAGGAAATGATGTATAAAGACAAATGATATCTTTGAGTAAAAACATAATTTCCTGTTGCAAATTTTTGCTTTTGAGCAGAAGAAATTGTCATCCCCAAGAAATGGACTAAAATGATACAGGACCAAATTGTTTGTCACCCTGTTGGATTTCTCCTGTTGTTTTAATCAGACATTCAAAAAACATGATGCACAAAAGAATTATTTGACAAAATCCTAATGTAGATACATTGGAAACTAGTTGATGTTGTCAGTCTCGTTGGAAAAGGTGTCACTACTCATATCTTTCTGTATTGAATGATGAGGGAAGAACAGTGACAGACTGCATAATCATCCAACCTACCTACCTCAGCTGTCTGGCTCTACAGTCATTACATGTATCTACAGTCCAGACATAAGCAGTTCTAGTGCAGCTAGTCTAGATTTACATTCAAGGGGACTTCATAATGAGCTGCTGTGTGTGCGTGTGTGGAGACTGGCTTTAACTCTCACCATTGATCGGAGCTGATATGTAATCAATATCCAGGGAGTGGGATTCACTGCTTTTGCAGTCATCAACGCAGCTTTACCCACAGAGGTAGGGTATAGGCACAGTTGATCGTGAAAGGAACTTTGAAGTCACCATTACAAACAAAAGGAGAATTCAGGAGCATCATGCTATTCAATTTTCATATAAGCTCTTCATACGCTCACACGTTAACAGTTGTGTGTTTCATAAGAAACTCATGACTTTAATTTCTATAGCATACAGTAAATGTTTTTTTGATGTGACTGAACACCATTAAATATAGAGAACAATGAAGTCATTTTTCATTCAGCTAGCCTAGGGTCACTTTAGGGTGACGGTAATGGTGTTGGACCTTCTCCATATTCTGGGCTCCAATAAAACAATGGACACTCCCACAACAGTGAAGTAACCAGGCAGATTCATTAGGCGTGTTGCCAAGCCTTCAGAACTGAACCAGATGACAAAGAATATTCTGTTATGAGTAATAAGTGACCACTCCTATGGTGGGTCAACCTAAATATTATCTAGTTAGCAATGTTAGCAGCAAGGTTCCAGGAATGACAATGTCAACTGGTCCGTCCACAACTTTGGCTCAGACTGAAATATCTCAACAAGCTGGTTTACAATAACATTTTTGGTATTTGTGGACCCCCAGAGGGTCCGACTTTATTAATGCTCTGATTTCTCAATTAGATGGACCAGCAGGTCAAAATTTCAATTATGCAGTAAAATATTTTGAAATCAATGTTATGGATTTGTACTACATTTAGTACATTCATTTATAGTTCTCAGGTGACAAGCCCTACTGACTTTAGTGATCTCTTGACTTTAGCAACACTAGCAGGTTAACATTTGTAGTTCTGAGTGAAATGTCTTAACAACAACTGGATGACAACAACTTCTACTCATGGTTCTGGACTCAGATATAAAAAATAACACTGGGATAGGAGTATTGGTTGTGGGTGGCTAGAAGTATATTTAGAGGTGATTTAAACAGAAGATATATTTCATCAGATGTCTGTGTGTTTAATTACACTTAAAACATTAGGAGGAGAAGGAAATGAAGAGCTTTGCACACAGACTACTGAATGCAGCACATGTTGTTTTGTTTACAGCTGTCTGGTACTGTCTGATGGTGTCAATAACAAACACTTTATTTCATATCTATACCCCAATGTGTTAATGACCTTTCCACTCCTCATCTAAAAAAGACACTTGTCTCATCATTTTGTTCATCCAGTTTGCTTCATCCTACAAAAAGTCATGCTCCCTACAAATGTTAACCTGCTAGTGTTGCTAAAGTCAAGAGATCACTAAAGTCAGTAGGGCTTGTCACCTGAGAACTATAAATGAATGTTCTAACCATTGTTTTGCTTCATATATTGATACCCTTGATGACCACTCTAGTGGAGTATCCACTGATGTTTGATACAGACATTCAAGGTTTCCAGAGGATACATTCTAATCATCATGTGTATCTGGTTTTAAGTGAACTAACTGACAACTGTTATTCACGGATTCTCAGGACATTTGCTACAATAAGTCATGCTCCCTGGAGGATGAATCCTAACTACTTGGATTATTATCTCTTACTTTTCACCACCAACAGCAGGCCAGTGGTTTCATTAGTGAAATCTCTATATCTATATACTTATTTCCCACAGCTAGGGTTATGATGGTTCAGAAACTGAGATCGAAACTGTGACACACATGGGACATGACATGACCCCCTTCATCCCACCCAACTTGCTGCCACCCTGTGGCAGGTATCCCACTTTTCTTGCAGTGACTCTCCTGCATATTAATAGCAGCTTCCGGATGCCTGCAAATCTGGAGAGTGTAAGTCATCTGTGTTGTTGTTTAGGAACAGCACAGAGTGTACATCCTCTATGTTTCGAAACGCTTCAACTCTCAAACAAAGTTATGAACCGAACGGAGGATTTGGAGAATTGTTACACTCCTCCCCACAGCTGTTGAGAGTTTTTAAAAGTTTCAGAACTGGCCCAGAAACAAAGGATGTCACTTGAACCCTAGCAAACAGAATACCGGCACAGCATGAGCTTCATCAAAGCCGTGACACAGCAGGTGAATGGGCATCCATTCAGCCAAGCCAGACCAGCAGGAGCCCATGGAGGAGGTTATTAAAAACTACTAAAAATAACAGACAGGATGTACTAGAGAAGTATATAAATACTGATCTGATTGCCATAGAGCGGAGACAGATGCCAGAGGGACTGAGCAAGGCCTCATTTACTCTCTGACACTGTCCCCTTCTTTCTCACACATCCTTTGTTCTTCTCCCCCTTTCTTTTCCTGTCGTCCGAAGCTGTGACGGATCATCACTGGAACATAAACTAAAGGAAGTGCTCAGTAAATGGTAGGAAGCTTAAGGGGAACAGTGTGCATGGTGGACTTTGCCATGTGACTCAGCAGCAGGCACCGATTGTGTGTATGGGCATGTGTGTGATTGTGAGAGAGAGAGAGAGGAACACGGAGGATCTGCAATGCAAATCATCCAGCACCATAGCTGCCAAGTGGCATCTACAACAAATCCAAAAGCGGGACCAAAACAGAGAACTGCCGCTTCCAGCTAAGCCAAATATAATGAAGTCACAACACAATTTACAGGCTCATGATGACATTTACGGGGATCAGAATGCCAAATACAATACACCTTTAAACTTTTATCGTGCAAGTTTTTGCTGCAATTTGGTTAAATGCTTTTTCCTTTCCGACTGTCATCGTTGACAATGTAGGTTTAGCTTGGCAATAGTCCTGCAGTCTTTTCAGCTCTTGGAAGAAAAAACACTGCAAGACAGAGAGACAGATATATGCAGAGGCTTAAAATCAGCGTAAAAACAAGAAGAAATTTACCCCTTCCTGTTTCTTGAGTATTTTGCAAGGGTTTGGAGTCGATTTGTGCATGTTGTTGTCCGTTAAGTAGAAAGATGCTTTGGGTGATTTATTATCTTGATTGAGCACCTTGATCTTTCTCCCATATTGCCATTTGGTACAGGGACTCCTGTACAGGGAACCACAAAGAGTCTGGTTTCAAAACTTCTAAGATAAACCCACCCACCCAAATATAGCACCCAAAATCATCAAATTTCATCCCAAAGCCTCATCTTGACTGGTGCACATATTCAAACACTTGGCTTTCAGTTCAGTGTTTGAATCAAATGAGTGAGTCAGAGCATGGTTTTGTAGATTATGATGTTCTGCATGCACGTCAGGAATTCTCCCTTAGCTAAACTGGTGTTTTTGGCAGTTCTCAAAAGCTTTTGGAACGTCACGCTTTGGTTAGGTTTGGGGACAAAAACAACTTGGGACGGGTTTAGGTGAAGATCATAGTTAAATTCAGTAATTCTTTAAGGTTAGAGTACCTTCACTGTCATGGTTACAAGGGTACAAAATACAGTAAAGGTTTTTAAAGGGCAACAAACAACTCAGTCCTTGTCAAGGTCCAGCGTTTTACCAACACATCCATTCATACCAACCTCCTGCCTACAGGGGCTTCGTCGCTATGATGCGTCATTGGAATTCCCCCTTTGCTAGTTCAACTGTTTTTCGCCCAGTAAGTTTGGCCAACATGGAGAATTGTTTACAACCTCTTTTTGGCCCATCAAATGTCTTCTAAGAGATGTAGATGTGAATAACTGAATTATTACCCACGAAATTTCAGACAAAACTACAAAGCTAAGTTGTAATAAACCAAAAATCTTCTTTAACAGCATGTGTGCAAAGTCCAAAATGAAGCTATAAGAAGATGGAGAGGGCTATAATAGTGTTCTAATGGTGTTCTCCTCAGGACCTCTTAACCTTGACCTTATCTCCATCACTCATCACTCCTGCCAGCTTTTTCCTGCAGTCATTAGCAATCATGTCATGCAGAAGTGCACAAGTTGTGTTAAGCTTAATAGGAAGCCACTGGGTCGTTATATTGTAGGTTAATGCAAAAAAACCCTGGAACAGTAAAGTGAGCCAGGCTACTCTAAAGAGCTTCACATCAAAGACTCAGATGACCATATCACTACTGGAAATACTGGTGGGATGGATCATGGATAAGGGAACGAGGCGTGAGCCCAAAAGCCCATTCAGGGATCAGAGACTGGTGATGTGGGCCTCTATTTCCCTCTATTGTTGTGTGTGTGTGTGTGTGCATGAGCATACATGTATGCGCCACCGCAATGCACCACTGACCCCAATCCAATGACCCAAGTCCACCTCCTGGCCATAAAACTGAGTTAAAAAGAGGACACTGGTTTGTAGGCGGGATGGTGTGTGTGTGAGAGTGCAAATGCAGAACAATGAGGAAAAAGTAGCTTAACTTTGGATATCCAAAAGCAGTCTTTAAAAAGAACTAAATGGTATTGAACCTAAAAAGATTCACATTTGTCACCACTGACAAATGTAGGGCAAGTAATACAGGTCATATTTAAATTGTGAAAGCCAAGATGCAATGATTTGCCACTATATAGGGATGAGACTAATTAAAACTCTGGCCCATGTCTCTGGCCAAATGAATACCACTCGTCGTTGAAATGATGTATTTGATAGTTGAGGAATCTGTCTTTGGCCTCAGCTGCCTCAGTGCCCTGGACTTACTTTCAGCTCTTTGTTTCTCCATCTTCAGCTGCAGCCAATCACCAACATGTTTCCAATAAAGAAGTATGTCTGTGTAGTTCAAGAGTTCCGTGAAGGATGGTCTTGTGTGCCCTCAGTTATCACTCCTCGCTTGTCAGAGTATATGTAAGAGACTTGAGACATCCTTCAACATGAAGGACCAGAACAAAGAGCCAAGAGCAAGGAGCGAGGAACCATCATATAAAGACTTGATCTGGCTTCTGTTTATAGCTAGATGAATGTAAACTCATGTTCTTAGCCTAAACTAGTGTATTTCAATCCATGTGCGGTCCTCAACACACTGTACTGAGAATCAGACTGAGAAACTAGAGCTTGTTCAGGATTAGTGGTCACCAGGGAAGCGCAACATGAATCAAATCTTTGTCTTCACAATGTTGTTCCTCCTGTCTTAAGCAGAGATTTAACAGCAGAATAAATCACTTGTCTGACCCACATTGAGGTTCCTACTTTGAAACTCCTTAATAAAAAACATGGCAAAGTGTGATTTGGATGTTTAAATCTGGTTAATTGGTTCATTCATTGGGGAGCAGGAGGCTCAGGGTGACTACAAAGAGGAAAGGAAAAGCAAGCGGAGATAAGAGGAAAGAAGAGGAGAGAATATGTGGAGGAAGGGGAAAGGAAATTAAAAGAGATGAGGGGAAAGCAGAGATAAAATACGATGACAAAATAAGGAGGGGAAGGAAGACAGGAAGAAAGAGAGGAGAAGAGATGAGGAAGGAGGAGAGTGGAAAGAAGAGGTAAAAAGAAAATGAAAGAAAAAGGGGAAAAGGAAGAAAGGAAAGGAGAAAAGTAAAGAACACATGAGGAAAGAAGAGGAGGGAAGATAGAAGGATAGAAGGACAGGAAAGGTAATGAAATAAAAAGTGACAGGAGGAAAGGAAAGGAAAGGAAATGAGGAAAGGAATTGGAGGTAAATGTATGTGAAAGGAGACAAAGTAAAAATAGAAGAAAAGAAAGAAAAGGTGGGTTAACGTAGGGCCAGTACACAGCAGTGTGACTAACGAACAGTCATCAAGTCTCCACCTACGATCAATCACAGCACAAGACAGCACAGCACAACATGCACACACTCAGGAGAAAGTGAATTGATGAATAATTCAAAGAAGCTCATCGATCGTTGTGTCGCTCTCCTTCTCTCCACACAGCAGTAATCTGATCCCGGTTTAAAGCACTCAGTTATTTTTCAAGGTAGATGCTCACATTGTCATGATGCATTTGAATATCACAATGAACATGTCCTGTTTCCTGACAACAGTCCCTATATATAGCTCCAACATATGTTGATCACATTAAAATTGTTGGGTTATTATAGGCCCTTACGTCATAATCTCTAGTCCTGTATCAACCACAATACAAGACGAATGATGGATGCATTTTGAAGATCTGAATACACATTTAATTTAATGACTTGTTTTGATGGCGTCTAAACTTGTGTTTCCGGTTGGTAATGTTTTGATACTACAGAGTGACTTGTGAAACTTTATGTATTCTAATAAGACTATGAATATGATAACAACAATAAATAAATATAATTTCTAACTCAAGTAGTTGGTAATTGACATCCTTTCAGGCAAGTTTTATTGGTATTTAATAACAGCCCGCTATCATATTTTCAATAAAACATGGCACTGAAGGAAATGATAATAATTATTAGTAATTAGTGTTTTCTCATAGGGTCAGGCAAGTTTAAACAGCTTGTTTCCCTTAAAAAATGAAACCATCATTGATAAACTGTGTTTTGTATTTACTGTTTGTGTAACATTAAAATGTATTTGATGATATGAATCATCATCATCAAGTGTGACAGAAAATGCCAAAACAAAACAAAAAATCAGGAAGGAGGCAAATAATTGTAGCTGGGTGAACTATTATCTTAAGAGTTTTCACATTTCCAGATGATTATACCAAAAATTCAAACTTATGCCACAGTAATTGGTTGGAATTCAGATAATTATTATGTAATCAGCAGGATGTGATGTACTAGGTTAATAGCTTATCTGCTTGGTTGCAACTGCTATAGAAGTGTAGTATAATTACACCTTGACATTAGATAATAAATTGTTAATACTTATAAATTATTCATTATTATTTCTACAAATAATGTTTTTATCACTTTCAAATGTGATCAGTTTGTGATCACTTGTGCTGACAGCTCCACTTCAGTACAGTGGAGATACAGACACAACATGAGTTAGCATCCTTCATTTGGACCCTCTCCCATTTTTTTCTAGACTCTAACTATCACCCACGGTCAAGCTCTGTCCAATGAATGGAAAGAATACAGACAGAAAGACAGAAGCCGTTTGTGTCGCCCCTGATGACAAGACGAGAAGTTTGGAATTACACAAGAATGTCAGAGAAGAACAGCTGTTCCTTCATTCTTTTACAATGACAGTCAGTTGTGTCACAGGAGTGTATGACAGGGGGCTACTGCACCTTCCATTGGCAGATGGATGGTACGATGGAAATTATTTCTGCCAGTGCCTCAGATCCCAGAGAGAAGCTTCTGTGGTGTGGTAAGTTTTTGCAACGTTGCAGCTGTGAGTGCAGACTTCCAGATGGAAGGTGAAAGACAGTGAGAAGCTTTAGTATCTGCTGGATCAAACACTTCCTTTCAGTCCTTAGCTGTTTTAGCTGTAAGTGCAGTGTGAGAGTGGTTTCACACTGATTTCACTTGATGTTTTAGTAAAGAGAACTTTGTTAGTTATTTATAATGGTATCAAATGAGAGCTGTGAGAACTGAATAAGACATTTGTTTCTGTGTCGGCTGTATTACCCTCTGCCTGCGCTGCACCGTGAATTCTGTATGAAGATGTCTTCTAGATCAATCCTCAAGAAGACATTTCATGAGATGCTCATTCTTTTTCATGAAAGCTACAGATGAATGAATACTTGACTGCAGCCATGTGGATGTAATAAATTTGGGTACAACATCAAATGTACATAGAGTGCACTATGACAAATGGTCTGCACTCTACCTATACTGGTACTCAAAGCACTTTACACTGCTTCTCATTCACCCATTCACACACACAAGCACACACACACTGATGGCAGAGCCGCTATCCGGCTGACCTGACACACCGGGGGCAATTTGGGATTCAGTGTCTTGCCCAAGGACACTTTGACATATGACTGGAGGAGCCAAGAATTGAACCACTGATCTTATGATTGGTAGACGACTGCTCTACCTCCTGAGCCACAGCCGCCCCAGACATGATATGGTGTGATAACACCTGCTGAATCGTGGGCTGAGTTAATATACGTGAATAAAACATCTTTGGGCCTGTATGAGCTGTGCGGCTACAGCTGTAAGTAATGAAGACTCGAGTCGCATTAATCCGAGCATCATTTAATGCCGTAATCTGATTGGATGTCTAGCACATGTAGCTTTACTCTTTTAGTGAGGCAATGCAAATTGAGCTAATTAAGCTAAATAAAGTTAAATGAGTACTAGTAAAATTAATCTCAACACCTCTAAAAATTATTACTATTAATTAGTGTTAATTAATGTGTAAGGTTCTGCAGTATTACCACATTAGCATTAGCAAGCCACAATTAATAGGTACCATGTATAACTTATTCCCTGTACAATTATAGAAGCTAAAACTTTATTTAAAGCTACCATATGCAGTGGGATTCATGTTTTTATGCAAAAGCAGTATAATTTTTTCAAAAATACCTTTTAGAATATATTTTTGAATATTACACATTTTCTGTTTGGTTTCCTTTTGGTTGACAGCACAAAGTGGGAGATAGAGGGAGAGAGAGCAAAACGGAATCAGCAGAGGTTTGCTACAGCTGAGAGTAGAATGATTTCACATAAACATAAAATAAAAATCCAGCTATTCAACTCTAAAGTGCATATTTAGACTGTTATCCATGACAACATGGCTATAGAAAGAAAAAACAAATCTTGTCACAAAGCCACACCCAATGTCTGTATGAGTTGCAACCCCGTTCCTGTTTTCCATTACATCAACAATTTCCTCAAGAGCTCATTTGACTACGCAGCTGCACTTACTGCATTTCATCAACATGCTACAGTTCCTTGAACATGCAAAATGCACGCCGGACCTTGATGGTTGCTGTAACACCTAAATGTCACCCACTCAGCATGTTCAGCAATTAAGTAATGGGAAGCTTCATGTTGCGGAGCAGCAGATAGAACCACAGTTATTTGTAACCACTGCAAAGTTGAATTTTTCTTCACCGGAGAACTTAGAGTCTGACGTATCACTTAAATACAAATGCGTGTGTGTGTGTGTGTGTGTGACAGACATCAGAGGATAGTAGACGCGACCACGTAGAGACAGAAATGACATAAGATAAATAACATGAGGCTGTTTAGTTAGTTTAATAAAAGAACAAGG
>JAUMHL010000011.1:16723431-16740271 GCA_032362345.1 Sandelia bainsii
TATTATTGAAATTTTGTTCATATAGCAGTACTTTTAAAATAAAAGTGCATAATAAACTACTTTTGAATTCATTATTAGATTTTGCCCGTAACAAATCATGCGATTAATTGTGATTAAAAATTTTAATTTTATTTTATTCAGAATAAAAATGGAAAAAAAAGAATTTAGGAAAAAATAAAACGGAATTTGGGAAAAAACAAAACGGATTTCATAGGGCCCTACTTAATTACTACTGTGTGTACGTGTGTGTCTGTGTGTGTCCGTTGCCCCAGTGCATGGGCTTCGCACAGTGAGGTCAGCTAGTATTAGTATCCCAGTAAGAAGAGACTCCAGTCTGGATCTGCCCACCAGTTGTGTCCACTATTATTTCATTCAGCAGCAAGAGCACAGCAACCACTGCTAGAGAACAATTCCAAGTAAGTTGAGCGTTTATGTTGCCAAAAATGATCAAACCTTTACAAAAGCCAACATTTAAAGGATCATGGCACTAATCATAATCATCATTAAGGTTGAAATGATTTCATCAGTTGCTATGCAGAATAGGTGCTGGAGTTACTGAAAAAACAAGAAAAAAAACAAATTTGTGTCATATAATTGAAAATCAAATATTTGGCATCGAGTAATTAAGATTACAAGATTAAAATTAAGACGATTAAGATGCAACAGATGAATAACTAAATCTTTAGCTACAGTCATTTTTCTTATGGGAAGTCTTAAATATGCTATTCAATTTCTACAATAACACTAATTTAACCATTAGATATCCCATCTGGATCACACTGATTGGCCAGCATGTGCCTGGCCTTCATGCAAACACTTTCACACACATATTGTTGTTGCTTTTTATCTCCAGATATGAACAGCAGATGTGCCAATATGTTCATTTTTCCTCATTTCCTCTACAAACACCTCATCAAGCTCAAATTGCACATGTGCAAGCACATGCATCGTCACTCTTGACACACACACTCACCCTTGAGGCACATACCTTTCAGCGCAAAACTCTCGCACACTGCTGCACCTCATGACTTGTGACACACTATTTAACTGCGTGGATCCAAAAGGGATCAGCCTGGCGGTTGTGCAACAGTGACACAACTGCCAAAAGATAATCATATACAGTATGTGTAAGTGGGGATGGGTGTAACTGCTCACTAGCTGGTGCTTAACAAGGAGTTTTTCATCTTGGTGGAGATTTTGGAATTGTCAACAGCACCTGAACACTTAGAGTGGAACAAGCTGGAGTGTGGTGGCGACTTGGACTGAGCTTGATGAAGGTATGATGAAGATGACGTCATGCACGCTTTCTCTTTTGCACTATATTATCTTGCAGGCATGTTTGCTATGCTTGTAACAATGTTTGTACCACCCGCAATTCAACAACAACCTCACCAGGTACAAAGGTGCCTTAGTAGAACTAGTGAGCAAGAGCGACAACCACTGTTACTGTTGCCCCCTAGTGGAATGGAGTGCAAATACCCAAATAACTTCTCCTAAAAGTAAAAACATCTATATTGGCTCCAAAAATTAAAAAAATGTAATAGTTGTTTTTAGGAAATACATAGCCAATACAACAAAAACATGTTGATTAGCAAACTGTGGACGGGTTAGCTATGTCCTTCTGCTTCCAGTGTTCATGCTAAGCTAGGCTGAGCACGTCAAAACAGACATGACGTTTATATAAAGTAGGGGCGGGCATAAAAAATTGGTTATACAAAAAGGTCAATGACGTCAAATACTGAAAAAATAATTCAAAACTAAGGTTCATGACACTGTTTCTGCCCGGAGGAAGTAACAATTAAATATCTGAATATGTTCAGTGAATTCTTAAAGTAGTAAAGTGTTTTTTAAAGAAAACTGCATGATCCTTCGCTTCCTGGTTGGTCATATAGTGATGATATCACTGAGATGACATCACAACTAATCGACTGTAATCGGCTTGTCATTAACCAATCTCAAGAAATAACTTATCTCTACTTAAAATGACATTATAACAGTGATGGTTGAGCTGGGTTTGAGTTTGATTAGTTTAAAGTTATTAAGTTATATCTCTGTACGTCATGTGTTTCATGTGACAGTACTCCGGAGAAACTGTCAGTAATGCATGAATGGGTCTCATATTTGTTAGTATCAGCTCAGTTCAGCAGGGTTGGTTCTTAACGATGTGGGTACAGGGTGAGTTTGCATCTCAGTTTTAGGCCTGTACATAACTTTGTAACACAGATGTATGAGGAAACACTCACAAGACCAAGGAGTCATTTCTGCTGGTCGAGCTGACATGTCACAGTGGAACTAATGTTGGAGCACAAAATCACTGTCTTAGAGCTGGACAGGTGGTTTATGAAGGTGCTGAAGACCAGCGTTTCACTGCTCATGATGCTCTTGATAGGCGTGGGGGCTGCGAGGATAATCTTAGCTGTCTCGCTTAAACGAACCAGTTGAGAGGATATCGCCAAAAGTCAGCAGATTCACACCAGTGACTTCAAATGTACACAGACGATATTGATCAGTCCATATGCGACCTGTGGCAGTAATGTGAGCTGGAATTAACAGGCTATTCTCTGATCATCCACCCTGTTAGTCACTGACAATTATTCCCTGTGGTGAAGGAGCTCAGTGTTGTCAATGTGTCTCAGCTAAGGACACGCTTAGGAACTTAACACAAGGCCTGTATAAACTAACGTCACTTCTTTCTGCTGTTGCACAGATTGTGAACAAAACAACAAAAGATATGGTGTAATTATATTTTCTGGAATTAAAAAAAAGCTGGCAGGCTGGGTTGCTAAATTAATCACACTGCAGACTTTCTCTCGGGGCGTGTTCATCATGCTAAGCCTGTTCTAACTGTGGTTTGAGCAGGTGAACAATGTCAAATACAGGTGGCACCACACAAACACACTATGACAACTGTAAATACTGATCTCAGTTTTCTCTCAGAGAATCGGAGCTGAAGACAGGTCTTTTATCCAAGGATCTAATGGGGTCATGCAAGATTCTTTTGGAACACCAAGATTCTCTATAGAGAACCAGTGTTTTCAAAATTAAATCCCAGCCCTCTCTGCCTGCACACACCTGACACTGTTTATTCAACGCTGTGCATGTGGAGACCAGCTGTCATCACACACACACAGGTAGAGATCTGAATTTCACACATCCAGCCAACATTCTTGAAAAGTTAAAGGGACAGACTTCTAAAAAAAGACACCACAAATAACGGAGACAAAGCCCCAAACAAACAATTTCCCTTGTTTGTCTGTTCCTCTCTCACGGTTTACAGCGGCGTGCTAATGAATTTCCCCAGCCTCGACTTCCAGATGAACCGCAGCAATCTCATTAGCAGCTACCAGCAGCCCTGCAGAGCGTCTCATTAAAGTCACGGACCATCCGTACTTCCTAGAACCCATACATTTATCATTTGGTTCAATCCTTGTCCTCAGTAATATTGACCTTAGTTTGCTTGCTTTTGGCTAGACATCAGAACTCCAGCAATAAAATGTCTGGAAGGTTTTTTTTGCACTGAATACTATTGTCTTCACGAGAGTCAATGGTACCTGTCAGAAGGAGGAGAATGGAAAATCCCCAGTTATTCTGGTTTAGGAACATTCTCACGTTACTTCAAATAGATAAGCTAAGTTTTAATCAAATTAGCTGTTTCCAGTTGCTCAGAATGTATGCTAACCCACAAGCTAACATTTCTTTTTGACATAATTGTATGCTAACTCATTAAGAAAATATGTAAATATGAGCAGCTCTTGTCATTTACTTATTACATATTTGTAGCAGTTTGTTAACAATCAATATCAGATAAAACATTATATAGCTCCTTGAAAAACTTTTTTTTTTTTAATTTTATCTATTTTATTTTATATGCTAATTATGCTAGCTATGGTGGCTTCAATTTGCAGCCATTTTGTCATGTGTAAATTTTTATATTAGATACGATAGATATCGTAGCTATGACAAATTCACAGCTCCAAATGACAACTACTCAGCTGCTTGTATTTACAGTTTTAATGATGAGTTAGCGTAACATTATATCAAAAAGGATTGTTAGCTTTCAGGTTAGCATACAGCCTGAGCAATTAAAAAAACCACAAACTAGCTAGTTTCATAAAAAGTTAGCTTATTAATTTGTTCTTCTAATTGTGAAGTCAGGGGAACACCAAATTATGAGTTTTAAGGATAAATTATAAATAAGCATGTCAGTTAATGTAGCTTAGCGCTTAAGCTGGTGTTAGTACCTAGCTAACATGCTAGCACGTTAGCAAATTTCAACTTCTTAATATGAACTTGTAAAAAGAGTCACTTCTTCCTGGCCTGGGGTCCTTCAAACCAAAGCACCTTAGGGAGTTTTTGTTTTATGTATTAAGTATTAAGGTAAATTAAAATACTAAAGATAAGAATGAGCACAAATTATTGTCATTCTTCAACAATAACACAAGTATTCACACCATGTTTTGATGTTATGCTTCGAGCCTCCATGACATTTTTTTTACAACCACACCCAAATGATCTTTACTATGAAGAAGCACATGTTGTATGGATGTTAGTTGTGACGTGCACATGTATTTATTTACCTGTGTAAAACACACAGGGCAGTGTTGCTGCAGGACATGACAGTAAACCAGCCTCTTGTTACATCCTGTAGCAGTGAATCAGGGACAAAGGCAGCTGTGACTGCAGCCCACCAGGAGCCAGGCCTGCTGCACTGCACAGCCGTGCCTCTTTAAAGCAGGAGTTACTGCAGAGCAACATGATGAAAAGAGCCACCAAACCCCACTGTGGGCGTTTCTGTGTCCTGTCTAATTAACCCACATCACACTGGGACAAATCTGAAACTGTGTCTTAACACCAGGCGACCTCAAGCTTAATTGCAGCATCGCATAAATTCGGGTGGACCCAGTTTGTGCTGCCTTCAGTAAAGCAGAAAAAGCGATGCAGTAGTACTTTTCACACTGTGCAATGTGGTAGTGATGCAAATGAGAATTTGTGTCAACTGGGACAAAGCAGATCTGATCAACACAGCCACACTGAAGCACTGAAGCGATTTTATTACAACATCAGGCTGTTGGAATTGATGCTTATGCTATAAAATTGACGTAGTGGAAAAGGAAAGTGCACTTTATAATAAAAATATCATAAAGACATATTCTTACCAGTGCTGCTCATGGTGCCAGTCGGGTGTCTTCTCCAGTCAGATGATGCACAGTAAATAAGCCACTATCCACACTGACAGGACATGGATGGTGCCAGCAGTGTCTGCCAGCGGGATGAATGGAGGCAAATGTTCAGGCGGGAGCGACGCTCAGAGCCTGGGTGTCCCCGTGTGCTGAAGCCCGCAGAGATCTCCTGTCAACAGCCGCACCGCGAACACAATGTCCTGCGTCTACTGCGGGGCTGCGCCGCCTCTCCACACGGCAGACAGCGCAGGTTGGGTGTGGGCGCACGGCGGAGAAACGCGACTAGTGTCGAGTTAGAAAGAGGAGTGAATAGCGTTTCCGGCGTGACTTTTCAAAATAAAAGTATTCATCGATATTACGTTTCCGTGAGAAGAGAAGTCAGTGGTAGCTTTAGAGATATGCAAGAAAATACGGTGCAACTCTGTTGTTTAATTAATAAAATCAGACATTTTATAAGAATTATCTAGCTGATGTGAAGGTGAAGGCTTCTTTAAATTAATTTCACTATCTGGTCAAATTAGGTGAGGTCTGATGTTGGGTTGATGTTAGCATAAGCTCTATAAATCAGTAATAATCAAATACATGCTGTTTAAGAAGACAAAACAAAATAAAACCCCATCGTTGCTCACATTAAATCAGACTGCCTACAATGTGATCAAATAAAATAAAACAATAAAATTATGCAGGGCACACAATCAATCACATGTCAATTTCATATCTACAGACCCTCAAACCAGTGAGTATTCTATGTCAGTTAATCTGTGCTAAGTTTTATTTATGTAGCACATCAACACAGTGTAAACTACAATAATGAAGCAATTTACGGTTTATAAAAGTTACTTAGTTAATTAGTGTTCACATATTAAACAAAAAGAGCTCAGAATGGAAATTGAACATTTATATTGTGACAATGCTGAACATCTGCTGAAGAAGCATGAAGCATAGAAAACCTAGCACTATAGAAACTACATACCAAATGCTTAGATAGATAGAAAGATAATAGTAATGGTAATCGACTACATGATATGTTTTGTTTCAATTTTGTTGTGTTGCTCACATACCAAATAGCCTTCAAGTGCATGCTTTTCCTTTGGAGGAAACAATTCAAAGCTTCCTGTCTCGTGTTCGATAACAGCCGTCACCTTGTTTCTGCATCTCTTCAGCATCCAGCAGTCTGCTCCCGAACAAGAGCGTGTTCGGCCTGACATCGCTGTGTGGATACACGGGAGGTGTAGTCTAAAAGAATGAAAACAACCAGTCAAATGAGCTGCACGCTGCTGATTATGGACTACAAGCATGTTCAATGTAAACAAACTGCATTATGAAAGAGACTGTGACAAAACTGAATTTTAATTTTTAAAACACACCAGGAAATCAGTTTGGATAAAATTTCTGAATCTATTTCTTTATACAGCTTTATTGTTGTGTGTTCTTTGTGTGTTGTAGCAAAGAAAATTAAGTGGGTCAGGGATTTTTAAGGAGGAGGAGGAAGATATAGCACTGACAAAATTACACGGATCAGACATCAGTGCAAACACCTCTACTTTCACCAAATAAACATGAAGCAGAACTACATTATTATTTCCTGTGATTTTAAGTTGTTTATCACGTGTTTCATTTGAGATTTTTCTTTTTTATATTTGACTTTACCAAATATACAGAAACAAATCAGCAGCTAAAATGGCATGGTGGTGCAAACACAGTTTAGATTATATAAACAAGTAATTAAAAAGTTCAGCTAAATATTTAACCATAACTATAAAAGTACAACACCAAACAACTTTATATTTCTGTATTAAAGGCTGTAATAAAGTAAAAGCTGAATTTTAGAAATCGAATATTGTGTGAGATTTACAATTGTGAAATCCACAATAAAACACCAGAACACCAAGAGTTATTGATACATTTACATTTATTTATAAGGTTGCAAACATATGGCACAAATAAAACCCAAATAATCGAAAATATCAGAAAAAAACATCAAATAAATCTAAAGAAGATTCTGGCTCGGTTTTGGTTTATAGCCTATGAGATTTTCCTGCGACAAAATATCCATGACGTCATTGACGCGCGACTCCGTGCGGCATGGCTTCTACTTAGCTCTCGTGTGAAGTAAAGGCTTGTAAACAACATGGATGTAACCGAGTCTCACGGCGACACTTTTGGAATAGAGATTATTCTTCCAGAGGACGGTAAAAGAGCGCCGTGTTGTTTGCACGGTGAGACTGAAATGTAACAAGTAGCATGACAAACCTCGTCGCGTAACTCCAAACTGCGTTAATAAATCGTGTATATCAGAGTTGCATTCGTTTTTTATATGGGTACCCAAGTTGTTATTTAGAATATTATATAAATAAGCGATGTATAATTATTAATTCGGCATATGGATACAACACAATACAACCCCTACATCAGTCAAATAAGTATTAAAAATAACCCTGCACTACGAGCGACCAGGATGTAAGGTAACCTTAGTTTGATCGCAGAAATGGACCCTGGGAATAACATATGAACCTAATGTTTAAGCCGAATTTTAGCTATATGTAATACTTCCTAAACTTTATTGTCATTGTTAGTGTAAGCATTAGGGTAATCCATTAAAATACCTAAATTGACATTTTTTCGATGGAGTTTGGCCCAGCTTTAATTGTGTAAGTATTATGGGCTGTGTCTAACAAAAAAATAATGTCACGTGTGTTTCACCAGGTCCAACGTTGCTATTTGAGAAAGTTAGCAAAGCAGGAGAGAAAGGCAGGAGATTTTATGCCTGCTCGGCCTGTAGAGACAGAAAAGACTGCAACTTTTTCCAGTGGGAAGATGAAAAGGTGAGCTCTCTACATTTACATCTGTCACTTCTAGCAAGATATCTGGTTTATCAGTAATTTAAATTTCTCTTTGCAGGTGTCAGAGGCCAGACTGTTGGCCAGAGAAGCAGAGAACCAGTCAAAGAGACCTCCGTTCAGCCATCAGGAGTACTGTAGCAGGTAATACTGATTAATACTCAAAACTTAAAGTACACTTAGGTAGGAAATCAACTGCCATCTATCATGGCCTCTACGGAAGAAGAACCTGTGTATCACAACCATGCACAGCAATTTTCTGTCATAAATAAAAGAAAAACTGTAAAATAACAAACATTTTGATTTGTTTTCATAGAGAAACATGTCAGTGTAATACCACATGACCAAATTCCTAATTGTCATATAGAAAGTGAATTTATTCTTCTTGGGTGATTCTGATTTGTCCCCCAGGTTCAGAACATTTGCCTCCCTCCTGCTGGATGAGAAGAAATTCTGTCAGAACTGTCAGATTCTGCTCCTGCCTGGAGAACACAAAGTCCACTCGTCTCACAGATGCACTGGCGTCACTGCGGCTCAGCTGAGGAGGCCCAGTGTGCTGCTGTGTCCTCTGGACAACAAGAAGAGCAACGCCCAGTACCTGTTCACTGACCGCAGCTCGCACTTCCTGCTCGACACCTTAGCTGCTCTGGGATACAGGAAGGTGCTGTGTGTGGGTACACCCAGGTGAGAGAGATACTGAGTTAGAAGATATGCACCCTGTCTTAAAGGGTCAGTTCACCAAATTTAGAAAAACATTCAGGTAGCTGTGGGTACTGTTGTGTATGTTATCTTTCTCTATAACCAGTTTCCTGTCTATGGCTTTATTGTGAACTATGTGTTAAAGATAGAATGTCTGTTTGCGATGGTCATTCTGAGGGTAGTCCTGAGAACATTTTTGCCATATCAGCAAGTTTTAGCTAAAGGCAAAACTTACTTTCTACAAAATACATAGTCCCTAGTGCTACTTCTGCACCTCACCCATTTGATAAGACAAACCCTGGGGTGTTTACCTGTTTGGTTTATGTAGCCTGGTGTCATAAACAGTAGAGAGTACAGTACACAGAAAATGACAACGTGTTAAAACCAAAGTCTGTTATTTCTTTAAAAGCTAGTAGACACAGCTTTTGATCATCTGTCCATCATTTTACATTATGCTTTGCTATTTAAGTTGTTATTTCAGTCTGGAGTTTACATCCATAGATCCATGCAGACAATCTATGACATTATCAAACTGAAATGAATAAGTAACCTGTCAGTCCATGGAACCCCATGATTGTCAGCTCTTGGAGTTTTGTAATAAGTGGGTGGAACATAAAAAGGACCAGAATTTTGGTTATGGTCTGGAAGAACTGAACTACAGTGCAACGTGACAGCACTCTATAAGAAACGGCCTTTTAAGAGCTTCTAAACCTAAAAATCGGTTCTGGAATTGTCTGAATGTGAGTTCAGGGGTTCTTCATGAGAACATTAGAACAAGCATTCTAATTAGCATTAGAAAAAAACACAATATTAGAATTTTATATGTCTTGGTACAAAATACAAGCAAAATTGTTTTATTGGTGAAATAAAATGAAAAATGTTAATCTATCAGTAATAAAATGATCACATAAAATTTTACAGTAATGATTTTTGATTTTTCTAATAGACTCCAGGAGTTGATCAAGATACGAAACCTGGAGCAGAAACACGAAACAATGAAGAGTATGCTGCTGGACATTGACTTCAGGTTAGATTGTGTTATTTGTTATCATGTATCATGCTGCATTCACTGTAAAGCTCATCTCACTTAATACTATATATACAATGAATGGAACAAAAAGGCCAGGGGTGTGACTGATGTGAAACCGAGACCGAACTCGCTATACCAGCAGCATCCACTGTCTTAAGCGCATATTAATAGTGGCACCTTGATTCCCAGAAATTATATATCTATATAATTATACAGTAAATCCCTGAAATCAATTTCCTTCTGTCGTAAAATAATCTATCACTTGCCTTTGTGGATGGGCTTCAGGGTTACAAAGTAACACTATGTCTATATAGAAGGCACAGCGTGAGCTGTCTGTTAGCAGCTCTAGTACGTTGTGTGTGAGACGTTCAGGGACATAACAGGGTGTAGGTGATCTGTGTTTCAGAAGAGCTCCGAACTCTGCATCCGAGGAGTTTTAATTCGCTGCATGCAAGGCTGCAATTTCACAGTTAACACTATAACACCTTTAAATCACAGAATTACTGGCTAGCTGTATAGTTTGTCATTTTGTATAAAACATAAGACAAAAAAACCAAAGTATGAACTGAAACATGCTAAAAAATTTAGGTCCGAACCAAACCGTTTGCAGAATCAAGTATGGTTCCACCTCAACAAAAGAGTACACACTTTGTCATCAACAAGACATCAAGTTGTCTCTGTCACTGTCTCTGGAGAGCGACTGCAGCATCACAGGGTACTGAGGTCACAGAGCTCCAAGTGGTTTGGCCACATCTGGTTCTCTGATGGTCTCAGAAAACATATGGCAGGGTACAGAGGTTCGGTGAACTGGTGATGAGCCCTGTCGAACACAGACGTCATGGCTGCTGAGAACTTCTGCAGGACAACCATGGTGTCTGCGTTGTAGAAAATCAGCTGGCCCCTGTCATAATTCACCCACACTCCTACTTTTCCAAGCTGACTTTGCCCGACACCCTGACACGCCACATGCCGGTCGTTGTGCCAAGCCCACAGGTTGCTGTTCTGGAGCTCCACGCACCACGAGTTCCTGTTTCGGCCCAGTTTGGCACCTTTGTCCCGACCCTTTCTCTGCAGGCTGGCATAGGCCACGCCCACAGCCCAGGCGGAGCTGCAGCCTACGCCCACTTCCCAGTAGCTGTGACCGGCTGTGACAGGGGACGAGCCCAGAGCGCAACACACCTTATCAAACTGGAGAGGATGCTCTGGAGCTAAACTACCGGTAGCTGAGAAGAACATGGCCCGCCCCTCGGATGTCACCATGATCTGACTGTGGCAGGTGTGCCTGTCAATCACAACACGGGAGGAATCTGAAATGAAAGAGAGAATCCTTAGTGTCTGTCTTATTAACCCACCATGCTACTGCTCTGAATGTGCTCATGTAGAAATAATCCCTGCAGTCACCTAACAATAGAGTGTTCCTCTGCAGCTGGGCTTTCAGGTTTTTGGAGATGGAGGATAAGGTCTTAAGAAGCCTCTCAAATCTCTCTTCATTCAGTCGGATTTCCTTTTCAGAGGCATCTGGCTTCTTAGAACTGGAGGAGTAATAACAGAGATTATGGTGAGACACAGAGGGTGTATTACAGCTCTGCAGGAGACTGGACAGAAAACTTTTTATCTAATGGTGCAGAGTTTTACCTCACATTCTCAGTGTGACCCTTGAAAAGAGACACAAACACAAATACTGATTAAACCAGCAGTAAAATACCATCAGTTAGTGTTTTTAAACTGTTGAGCAATGCGTGAATCAGACCTTCCCATCCTCCTCTGCTGCACAGCTGCTGCTGCTGCTGCTCAGTGCTTTCTGGGTGCTGGTGATGCCCTTGCCGACCTGGTCCTGGTGTTGTTTCCAGTTCTTCAGGACCTGGTCCAGTCTGGTTCTGGTCCGTTTGAGGTCCAGCTCCAGAGAGTCCAGGATGGCCTGCTCGTCCTGCTTCAGGACAGCCCGCATGTTCTCAAAGCACTCGTGAACCTGCTGCTTCATCATCTCTGTTCTCCTCTACAGGAACATGGAGCACGAGGAACGATGTTCAACAGTCACCAAAGCATTTTATATGTCACCAACCTAGTTTCAGTCCTCAGTACTTACAGACACGTCTGCTTTGCGTTTCTTCAGGGACTGAATGTGGGCCTCAGTCTTGCATCTCTCTGCCTGCAGCTCCTCCAAACATCTGGACAGCTGTTCCTGTAGTTCAGAGTTCAGAGTGAGATTAAATCAGTTTTTAAACATCTCACGGATGTTGATGAGGTTGAAGGAGGACCCCTTCAAATTTTGCCCAATTTACTGCGTCGTAAATTTAGTTTGAAATTTAAAAACAAGCTAATTTTGCCAGCCAGTCTACACACCATAACCCATAATCATAGGATCACCTCCAGCCCCAAGTCAGAAACCTGTCCGGCCCTGGAGCTGACTTGCTTTGTTCACTGAGTGTTTGCAGCTGTACCTAAACCCATGCAGTTATTTCCACTACAGAATCACATCTGATTTGAATCCAGAGCACTTGGATGGCCTCCGCCTCCTCACTAGTCTAACTGAAATAAATAAAGGCTTCTCTGGAAAAGGGTGTCGTTTGGGTGGCAGCATATGTCGCTACAACACCTGCAATTTACCCATGTGGTGTTCACTGACAGTGGTTTTCAGAAGTGCTCTTAAGCCCATGCAGTGATTCCCAGTACAGAACCAGAATCTTTTAACAATATTACAAATCATAGATGATTATATCCCCAATTTGTTTTGCAGTTTTATATTGAAGGTCTGAAGTTGTTGAACTAGGTGGTTTCATGGTGGGGAATCTTGTCCCCTGCCAAATAACCGAGTACCTTGTGAGATGTTTGTTCTTTGTTTTGTTATCCCTGTCTCAGCTTTTTTTGAAACCTATTGCTGCCATCAAATTCAAATTGATCATATATTTTACAAAGACGTATACAAATGTCAGTTTTAAGACTTGATATATTCAATCAAATATAGAGTTCAAATGATTTACATGTCATTGCATTCTTTTTTTAATTTGCATTTTACACAGGTTTGTTGTGTATCAAAAGGTTTAACCTCAGTTTTAACTGATCTTAAACAGCTTTCCAGTTTGTGCACTGGCTCTGGATGATGTGAACCTCACCACCCTGGTTGTTTCTTTACATCCTTATACTTGGAGCAAGAAGTCATTTCTAAATTTTGATTGAAATGATTCACCCCGCTAAGCAGTCAGATAGTTCAGTGTTTACCTGAGAGGGCTGTGCAGCTCTGGCTACCTTCCTCTGTAGTTTTGGTGACCGTGGGAAAGGCTGAACAACCCTGTCACTGCTGGAGTCCAGCAGAGTGAAGCTCAGTGCGTCCTGCGATACACAGCGGGCGCCTGCAGATGGCGCCACAAGACCACTCAGCACTGACTGTCCATCACCAACAGATAATGACTCCTTATCTGCCATTTCTGAACACAACAAGGAGCAAACTTTAAGTGTTTACCTGAGATATTTTCTCTATTCTTATATGAAGCTTTTTCTGTATTTTGGGACTCTGTGTTTGCACAGTTCTTCAGGTTTTTGGAAAGTCTATGAAAACAAGTCCAAGCTAAACTGTTTGCAAAACCTTGTCCAGGACAAAGTGTCACTGTCTGTGCAGATTTACTAACATATCACAGCTATTTGAATATCTAACATTGAAATATATTTGTATATTTTACATATGTAGTTTTTGTATCAGAAACAGTCCCTTGTTTACTGTAGAAAAACCTTTGGACCTCTACATGCTGTAAGAGCAGTATTTCCATCATGCATAGTTAAACACACAACAAATCATATTCTGTTAACATGATTAAATATATTTTTTGTTTTAGTGGTTCTTACCTGGGGTTTGTACGTGTGTCCCTCTCGACTGTTTCAGTAAAGAATGTACAGAGAGGGTGTGTTCCTGTGCTACAAGCTGCAGCCTGCAGCTCACACTCGCACACCTTATCGTTACCAGGATACACACCTCACGATCCACAGTGTGTGTGTGTGTGTGCACAGTAGATAAGTTGGAACTTGCACTTGCTTTTCAGCCTGCTATTATTAGACAAAGGAACAGAACGTGTGCTTCTGTTTCAGATACGCTCAGTTCTACAGTCAGGATGAGTTCTGCCACTACAACATGTTCAACCATCACTTCTTTGGTGGGGAGGTAGGATTTTGGTTTTAAGTCCAATGGATTAGGTTAAGACAGCACTGTGTGTTGGCGCTTCATAACAAAGCTTTGTGTCTTGTCAGGCCTCCAGTGCCGTCCTGCAGGCCTTCCTCACAGAGTCTGACGGGGAGAAGGTGGTGATGGTGGCTGACCCTCCGTTTGGGGGTCTGGTGAAACCTCTGGCCAACAGTTTCTGTCAGATCTCACAGATGTGGAGGAAGCTGCAGAGCTCTGGTCAGTGTCGCTGCAGAGTTTGAGCTTTTATCCTTTCTATATAAACATAGCATGTTTGATATGTTTCAGCATCATTGCAGGCTTGCTTGCCTTGAATGTCCCCTTGAGAGATGAATAAAACAATTTTCAATTTAATCCAATTTTCAATAATAATTCCACTCTGGTATATTCAGTTCAGTTCAGAGTTTTATTGTCTCATCAGAATTCAGCATAATGTAAGACATTTAAATTGCAAATACTGTACACGTAATAATAATACTAATAATAATATAATATTTTATTATACTGAACACATGACACACAAAACCAAACTAAAAACATAAAAGAAGACCTTCAAATGATGTAGCTTTACTTCTAAAGCTAATAGTTAGCACACTGTGTACTGTGCTGTGCCAGCTGAGGCACATCAATACTCGGCTCATCTGCCGTTAATATTATTTTGAGAGTAATATGAAATGTATTGTGTTTCTGACGTAATTCGTCACAGTCAGATGTGACATTAAGTGTCACAGCTCAATGCCGACAGATGTGTTAAAAAAATATGGGGGTGGATTTTTGTCAGCCTGTCAGAGTTTACCCTCAAAGATTTAACGGCAAATTACTACAATGTCTGTTTGAAAAGGGCACATTCAAACCTACACAACAAACTGATGAGAGGGTCAAAACAAATACTGTGACTTTTTCAGCTTCCTGTAAATGTTCCTGTAGTAGAATGTGTGAAAGTGTGCAGTGTTTCTACTAACACGTGTTCATTTGTGTGTAGACCGCAGGAGCGCCGACATGCCCATGATGTGGATCTTCCCGTATTTCTTTGAGCCTCGTATCCTGGAGTGTCTGCCCTCATTTTCCATGATGGACTACCAGGTATTTCTGAAATTATTGGTACAGATGGATGAAGAGGATTCGTTTAGCCTGATTCAACCTGTGGAGGACTTTTCTGTTTTGAAAATGAAAATGTATATTGGGTGTAAACCTGCCCTAGAGCTGCAGAACAGTGACTCATGGCTTCCTGATGTCATGTGTAATTTTCTGTTATTAGATGATTAAGTACAACAGCGGCAGGCTGTGATTTTTTTGGAGGCTGCACTATCTCTATGTTAGGTTTAGTTCAGAAAGTCAATATTTGCTTTTGTTTCCAATCAGGTGGATTATGACAACCATCCTCTGTATAAACACGGAAAGACGGGCAGGAAGCAGTCTCCAGTCAGACTGTTCACTAACCTCTCTCCCAGGGATGTTGTCCTGCCCAAAGAGGAGGGCTACAGGTACCACTGTATATGTAAATCATCAGTGCAGTGATCAATGTATCCTCTACAGCCTAGCCTTTACAGCTGTGTTAATAGATCATTAAACTTCATGCATCCTCCCTTTAGATTTTGCTCTCCGTGTGAGAGATACGTCTGGTCCCTCAACAAGCACTGTACTAAATGCAACATCTGCCCATCCAAGGTACAATCACTCAATCTTTACATAGCATAAAACACATTTTTCTAACTCCAAAAAGAGCAAAACTGTATGAAATCTACTTTTCTATTCTCTGCGTGTCTCCAGGATGGTCGTGAATGGAAGCACTGCTCGACGTGTGAGAAATGTGTGAAGCCATGTATGTAAATTCAAACATAATCACATCAGATACAGTAGTGAGATGTACAGTGATACACACGTCAAGAGAAACATCAGTCTTCACATCACTGCTTAACTTTTTGTTTTGTATTAACGTGTATCTATTTACGTCTTTTCCCTCCAAGCATGGAGACACTGTCAGTCGTGCGGGCGCTGCGCTCTCCCAGACCACCCGTGTGGCCACAGCAAAGGAAAAGAAGGCTGCTTTAACTGTGGCAGCCTGCAGCACAAACGCAAATCCTGCCCTCTGAAAGACACACACAGGCTCAGCAGGTGAGACTGAACCTTTTCTAGCCGTTGTCGTGCCAGCAATTCAATATTTGCACGTCTTAACTTGCTCTTCTGCCGTCTGTGTATCTGTCCAGTGCCAAGAGAGCAAAGAAGAACGTATCCCGTCCTCCCCTTCTGAAGCCTAAAGCTAAGAGGAAGTCTGGAGCAGTTCGCAGAGCAAAGAAGAGAGCTGCTCAGTCTGTGTGACTGCAGTTTTCATGCAGTGTCTTGTCAGCTGTGCAATCAGAAACTATTAAAGAGTTTTTCTTTAAACTTCAATAACTGTTGTTCCAGTAAAATAAAAAGTCATTTACAAGGAGAATTAGTCTTTTCATTCAAAACATAAACACTCAAAGTTGGTATTGATTCTTTATACGACAGACGCTTTTTAATGTGAAAAACAGCAGACATTTTGTTCTCTACGCAACAGTTTGTATATCTATTTACTTATATTGTATATTTTATAGAAAATGTTTTAATCAAACTGTCATCTCAAAGATAACTAATGAATCTTCAAGGTCATGGAAGGTTTGTTTCTATGTAGGTCTTTAGTAGCTTCATAGGAAGTTTAGTTATATAATTTGTGACTTAAAGCTGCACTAATCAATATTTTTGTATTAACAATGAGTAACATTACTACTTCTATTGTGAATGTCATGAACCCAGCCATGAACAGAGGTGTATAAAGTACACAAACTCAATACTTAAGTAAAAGTATTTGCCTAGAAAAGTACTCCACTACAAGTAGAAGTACCCTTTAATTTTTCTACTCAAGTAAAAGTACTAAAGTACATGCACAAAATCTTAC
>JAUMHL010000011.1:16749559-16770495 GCA_032362345.1 Sandelia bainsii
TGTCATTTAGAGCATTTATTTGCAGAAAATGAAAAATGGTCAAAATACCAAAAAAGGTCCAGTGTTTTCAGACCTCACATAATGCAAACAAACAAAACAAACAAAACAAGTTCATATTAATTTTTACACAACACATTACTAATCTCAAAAAAGGTTTTTCAATGGCAACTGGACTTGTTTTAGTTCCTTGGCGACGTTTCGCCCTTCCATTCCAGAGGGCTTTCTCAGACTTGAGAAAGTTGATCTACAGTATCTGACATGTCAGCAAACTTTTGCCTATTTACATGTCTCGTAGATATATGGCAACGTTATTCATTTGGAGTCATGACTGTGTCTACCTGACAAATTTAACTCCATTCTCAACTGTCCTTTTAATTCTGTTGTATCTCTTTAGCTACTGAATGCCAGTCACTAACTCACACCAACCAAAACAATGAGCTAAAAGACGCTAAAGGGCAGACTGTTGACAAATCAGGTGGTTCTACAAGCAAAACCTTAGTTTTTTAACAAAACCATGCAACCATACCATTAGGTTGCATTCATTACTTTTGATTTTTTAATTTCAGTTGTCATAAAGTGGGTTATAGAATTACATCCTTTTATTTGATTTATTTACCCTTTTCCTGATCAAATATTTTAAAGAAGCAATTTAAAGGAAACTACACATACCAAACTTTTCAGTAGTAGTAGTACAAGTTGCAATGTTGCAAACGCAAGTTCAGTCAGTCAGTACAGTGAGGTTTATGCCCAATAAATGAATAATGAAGAAGATGTAACCACCTAAAAACATCAAACATGCACTGCAATTTCTTGGGAAACCTGCCCAAATTCTGTCACTGGTTGAACTTGCATTTGCAACATTGCAACTTCCTGGAGGAACTAGAACACTTTTAATTTGTGCATTTTGATAAAACATTGAACACTGAAGTGGTTTCTGTGCTTTCCAACCATCCCGGCCATTTTGTGTAGATACATGGGCTGAGTAGTTGGGCAGCCAGACAAATAAGAAATTACAAACAGCGTTGACTAGTCCATCGCTCAGCTCCAGCCACACATTAGGTTTGGCTTATTTACTCTGAGGCAGACACATAATGTGCACCTGAGCCAGCAGAGCCCCCCCAACGCTGCTGCCGGTGTCCTTGTTTAAGGACAAATTCACAGCAGTGCTACCTTTGACTAAACATTCCTATGGTACTTAGTTATGTTATTACACTTCAGATTCAGTGTTTAATGCAGGGATGACTGGACACTTTTTGTCCATTGTCTGATGGTAATGTGCCTCAAACTTTATCACAAACTCCACATACTCTGGCTACATGCCAGAGGGACATACACACAACCAGTGATGACGATTACCAACGCATAAACTGGCCTGTTGGTGCAGTGTGTGCCAGTTACTGTAAGTAGGTTTGAAAATAATGTTTTTTTTTGTTTTTTTTAGGCTGCTTAATTGCAATATTGAAGCCCATACACAGTTTTTTGTAAGTCTTAGTGGCTACTTCTGTCACAGTGTTTCAAAATGCAAAGTGATTCCATTGTAAGGAATGTGGGCCAAAACGCACAGCCCTCATTTTGTGTGCAAATGTGCACCAAAGTTCAACCGAGGCTCATGTGAAACTTCAAAAGTCCCATTAAGCTAAATCGCGTCATGAGTTCCAGTGTATTGAAGGCATATTTTACTCTTTTCCCTTGAGCTGTGGTGGAGAGATTTTATCTACCAGTTTATTCCTGTGTGAGAGTAACTCAGAAACCCAGAACAAACTGTGACATCACATGCTAAGATTTCACAATGTGTGGTGAAACATACATGCATGAGCCAGGACACACATAAGGAATGTAGAGTAAGGGCAGATTATGTCTTACTACACATCTGAAGCAAATGCAAACACACAATCACAATGGTCTTTTACAACAATATATTCCACACACATCTGCACTCTCCCCCTCGTCAGTTGTTTGTTGCTGATGTTAATGCTCTTCAGGCTTTTTCTCACAGTAAATCTTCTATGATTGTCCTTTGAAATAGCTCCACATATAACTGTCTCTTTGCAAAATATGTCTTTATATTCACTCGGGCTACCTGTATGTGGTTAAAATTAGTGTCACTGTGTCAGGCAGGAAGTATCAATCAGAATGGATTACTATCTCTGTCAACGTGGTTCACTTTTATTGCCACTCGGTTCTTGGCAGATTTACACATGAGATTACAAACAGCCAACTAGGACATTGATTACTAACCCATTTTTCATTGTCGATGGAGATTCCTGGCTAGTAGAAGGGACTGGACAAAGTATCTTCTCTTAATAATCCTGCTTTTATTTCAACAGCATTGTGCTGAATCAAAAGGCCACTGTTTCAATAATTAAGCATCATCATGCAGGCCCGTGCATTGCCATCTGTGTTTATATGTTATGGCACCATCTTATGGTTAAATTAAAATACAACAATCTAGCCAAAAATACATAGCCATTTTCATTTGTTATTCAAAAAAAAGAAATATTAGATTTTTTTATGAATAATGTTAATGATAACATTTTAATCAACAAAAATGTAACTATAGGGCCCGTAGTGATGTCATCACAGCAAAACTAGAATTACCACATTGTGGTTCTATGCCTCTGCTTATCACTGACATTATAGTTTACATGCATGTCTGTTCACACTCTATATTCTAATAACTTTATCCATGAGCAAAGCAAATCAAGCAAATGTTTGTGCCAAATGTAATGAAATACCTTTCAGACATTTCTGAGATACAACATTGATGAGAATTGGACAGACATGAGGTCACAGTGACCTTTGACCGAGGCAAACATAAGTTTTTACTAAACCTAACCATGTTTATTTGGTACCTAAACCTAACCCAGATATTTGTATGCCTAATCCCAACCAAATTACTTTATTTGTACAAATGTTGTCCAGCATTTCTGACTGTTTAGGGAAAAAATAAGCGTTCCTCCACTCGTCATTTTGGTGCCATTGTACGATACGGCAGCCGCCATTTGGGGTGCAATTTCAACAAATGCCCGCCTCCGTACATGGGGGCGCTCTTACCACAAAAGTTGACTTTAATCGTATGAGAGGGTTGGGACAAGTATATACACCCCATTGTTGTCCACTATGTACAATGTTCACATTTGTTACAGATTAAACTGAACAGACGATATGTTCACAGTGTTAATCTATGCAAACTTCTCTAAATAATGATGGTTTTAAGTCAATACAAGTAATTTTATTTTGGAACAAAAACTTTGTCCCACTTGAGCATTTCCAGAAAGTATGAGTACAGGAACAAATGGTCCACCTTTAATCAAGTTTGTTTCTGCCAGCCCACCCCTCCACAGCTGAGTGCCACCCAGATGAGCATCAGCTTCCAGAGCAGACCTCCCTGGGTGGTGATGATTATGATGGATAACCAGGACCCGCTCTCCGCCAGCAAGTTACCTAACACCTACTGCTGGCTATTCATCAGTACACTGCCGTACTATCTCTAATCCAGTTAGCAAAGCAGACATGGAGGACAGGAACCCACTGGGGGAATAGAGTGCATGAGTGTATATTTTCACCTAATAAAATGCCACTGAAATGTGGCTGCAGTGATTTATTCTCCCTGTGACCAGTGTGGAGCGTTCTTAACAAAGCAACATCTTACAAAATAATAAGTATTAAGTAAGTGTTGTTATTTTAAAAACTTGGGCTGCAGTGTGCCACTGGAATAATAGACTTTCACAGGGTTATATTCAGATAATAAAGTTATCAACTTTAAAATGCTATAAATGTCATGTATTTTGGGCAAAGCACCTTTTTGCTGATGCCAAATTACAAAGTTTCACCATATTCTATTTTATTGAAATGCACCTGAGCCTCTGTATTATGTATTTATTTGAAGTTGTATTTCTGTTTTAGCTCTGACTCTTGACTGTTTTAGTCTCCACCAATTCCTACAATATAAAAATATCTGTCTTTTTAGCTGCTAAATGCTCCTCTATGTTCACCAGCTAGCTACTAACTGTGCTGACTAAGTATTGTGCAGCTGGTTCTACTTTTCTTTAAAAACAGCTGCTTGTCGCTGCTGGAACTGAGAGTGGACAGATTAAAATAAAATAAACTAAAATAGGTCATGAAGCTCTGTAGAGCTGAGTGATACTACAGAATCAACTGATTAGTATTTTTGGCACACTTCAGACTCCGTACGTGTTACCCCAACCAGGCAGTACAGTAAATCTTACAGTTTTGGCTTTATCACTTTTCTCATGAATGATTAGGGATATTGAATCAACAATTTTTGAACCTTTTGCTGCATGATCACATAAAAATAAAGGCTTTTTTTCATTTCTGTAGTGTGCAATAATGAGATCAGTGAGTCAGGAGATGGGGAAGGGATCCGGTATTTACAACAATCAGTCAGATTGCAAGTGGAGCTAATTAAAAAAACCAACCATCATATCAGCAGCCTGATACAGTTTTGATGGTCTAAGTCTGGTTTCTTTCCGTGACATTTAGACTACCACACAGTATTCACTCACATTGCAATGATCAATATTAATTAAAGTTGTATGTTTGAGGCAGAGATTAGAAACTTAACTGTAAAGTTAAGTGTGGGGTAAGGCCAGAGAAAACCCACACAGACATGGGAATAATACGCTAATCAGAAAAATAAAATGTCCATTTTAATTTATAGAGCGGCAGAAAGAAACTGAAATTTCTGGATTCTGTTTCAGATACACTGCAGAAACCCTCATTCAGTCACACTGACATTTGTAATAATTTAACTAATTTAATGATCCAGCTTCAGAACGCCGTGATGTGTTTAAAAAGGACGATATTGATACAGACAAAACCTTTGTTTATTTCTGTTTTTAGTGGGCAGCTATCTGAGTTAACTCAGCTATCTTTCACATTAATAAGTAGTTAATTAATGTTAATATTTATTGTTAAGGTTTATTAATGTGTCATTGATGGGCATGGAGAAGAATTAATATGCAAAGGGTTCATATTGAATTAACCATATTAAGGATTATTAAGAACTGTGACAAATTAGCCTCATCAGACACATTCTACAAGTGAACATCAGTTTACTTATCAGACATGATGAGAGGACATAATTTTCTCAAATTATACTAGATTGAAAAGAAACCCTGTGTTAAAATGTCAGCTGTAATGTCAATTAGGTAGGAAAGATCTAACAAATGACCTTTGTGAGTTGCATTGTGGGATTTGTAGGACCCTACTAATTTTTACAGTTTCACCCATATTCAAGATATTCCAGCCTCAGCTGCTTGGATTTTAACCATTCTCTCTGGTGAGTCCACCAACTTAAAAGATGTGTTCACAGTTTTTCAAGTCTTAACAACAGTCAGGTGCCCGTATAAACACTGAAATACCTGCTGTCTCACTTTCTGTAATCATTCCTCCTGTTTATACTGAAAGCAAAGCCAACTCCCACAGTCCTTGTTCCCTGCAGAAATGTATTAAAATACATTAAAGATAATATGACTTTATTAAATCATTTGTACTAAAAATCAAGTCTTTTTCATAACAAGAAGAAGGACTTTTGTACTAAAAAGCTTGCAACTTTGGTACATACAATTTAATATGACTATATGAGCCTGTTGTTGCAGTTCCTACAGATCACTAACAGTAGCTCATAGAAGTCTCTTTAAATAGTTCGACATGCAGCTGTTTCTGTTTGAGTGAGCAAAGGTGAACTGATCATGTTTGAGCCTCAGGTATCTGAAGAATGTACACATTCCTCTAACAGGTGTCATTCATCATTAATAAGGTTAGGCTAGAAGTTTGGTGTAAGAGCGTGTTATTGCTGGAAGCATTTGTGTTACATACTGTATAATTGTGGAAAAATCATTTGCACCATGAAGATGATTTGGCTAGTGGCCGCTGTAAGTTCAGGTTCATAATGGTGTTCAACAAAGACGCAATGTTGTCTCGTCTAAATGGAAAACATCCTTCGAATGAGGAAACATGTTCTGTACCAGACAGTAAAATCCCATAAAACAGACTTTGGACAAATAACAAGATTGACTGTGTCTTGAAGTAGTTTGAATCAGGTGTTATTACAGGTCAGGCTGACACCCTCCATGGTGCTTTACAAGTAAATAAGTTACCCAGTAAAAGTCTCCAAGATGCACACAACAAGCTGATGAGAGTGAAATAACACATTTTAAAGCCGAAGGCAATGTTAATGTGATATAATTTGCAGAGCAGACTTGATAGCATTAGGGTTAGGCGGCTTTAGCTGAGCAGAACAATGAGAAGCTATACTGTGTTATTTCCCAACACCTTTCAATCTGCATGAAAATTCTTAGGAGGTAACATTTTCTCAGAAACCTGGGGCGTCATGTTAAGATTAAAGTCACTTAGGTTTCTTCACTGTGTTTTGCTCATTTCTGACACGTTTAGATCACACATCTAGAGGATTAGCTGAAAGCTTCAGAATTTCATGCTCGGGATAGAAAAAGTAATGGCGCTGTTTGCAGTTTTCTGGCTTCCTGCATAAAATGCTCACAAAATTCGATCTGATCTTCACTAAAGTTACAAATATCAAGAAAGACCTGCACAATGCCAAGGAGGAATTCTGGACCATTCTTTCTTAATCCACAGCTACAGGAAGAGCTTGCTTGATGAAAACCGGAAAACTGCAAACGGTGCCATTACTTTTTCTTGTGACTGTACACCTGTGAGTGTCTATATAGGTCAGGGTGGCCAACTCTGGTCCTCAAGACCCAACACCCTGCTTGTTTTCCAACCGTCCCTGCAGTAGGTTGAGCAGGGATAGTTGGTGAACAAGCAGGACAGTGGCTCTCGAGGACCAGGGGCCACCCCTGATGTAGGTACAGCTTCTTTTGACTTTGAGACTACAGTGCCACTAATGTGGGGTGGCAAAGGCAAATTCTACACTTAAGTGCTTCAAAGCCAATTTAATGTTGGCTTTGAATAACAAAGTATGGTTGAAAATAGGTAAAAAGCATGGTTACGGTTTTCAAGAAAGTTTATACTACCACTAGGGGGTGTCAAAGCGATTTTACTATTTTTCTATCAAAACTACAATTCTATAATCACAGTGTTTGTCTTCAGACTTCTGTCTGCATTTCTTTTCTTCAACATGACTCGTGATGTAATTATTGACCGTGGAGAGTGTGGCTCATCAGGCCTGTGTGGACACAAGTGCATCATGGGACAAAATATGTGTGTGTGTGTGTAAAGTATATGCATGTGTGTGTGATGGTTAGTAACCAAACCCTGGGGTATCACAGAGCACACACACACCTACACAAACAGCTTTAATGAGTGTGTTTCCACTCAGCACAATTTTATTCCTCCACAGTGTTTCCACAGGGTGATTTTTCCATGTGCATGAACACTCGTGCAAACAAACGCACTGTAATTATCTGTCACTTTATGTTTATATTTACAATAATAATAAAATAAATCTTTACCTTGCTAATCATTAATGTTTTAATCTGTACTTTTTAAACTTTGGAACTCAACTCCTCCATAGTTTATATATAGTCCACATTTAACTTTTCTGCAGATGATTCATTCTAATGTGGGACAGTCGAGAAGCCATAAGTCAGGCAGCTTTCACCATTCTGCACGATTTCCACATTTTGGTGACTCGAGTTTGGTCTCACACTATGGTGAGGACTAAGCTGAATCAGCATTTCATTTTATTTAAAATCTTTCTGCTGTGACACAGACTGAAGATTTGATAGCATCAGGTCTCAGCAACTTCTGACAATTTCCTTTTACAATTCTGAATGTTGTTTGAGCTTTATTGTGGCCAAATCCTCGTTTACTGTAATCTATGTTGACTTTAATAATTGGTTCTATCTCTCATTTTGCCTGCACTTCTACTTTACAGTATACTCAGAAAACAAATCATCATGCGAGTGTCTTCATGCCAAATAAGAGCAGGAAGCATGTGAGAGCTCCCTGTGATTACAACAAAAGACAAAGTTCAGAATGAGGTCACTGACAAACAGTGGTGTAAAATACAAAAATCTATATGCATTACCTTGCAAACTGATAGATTGATCCCAGATGGGAACATCTACTGTAAGCCTATCTTTGCTGAGTGCAAAGATAGATGGGGACCATTATGGCTATGGAAACTGCTATAAATCTGGATGGTAATAGAGATCGGGACACGCATTTTCATGTGAGACAGCTGAACAGGGAACTGAAAGCATTCCCAGGTGTGAGGCAAAAAGCTTATGTCCTCTGGGAGACAAGTGTTAGGACTGAAGGCATTGTATGTGGTATAACCTCATTATACCAAACTGTATGAATTCCTTAAATCCGGGAATCTAAAAGGAATTCATCAACTTCCTGGCAAACAGTGATTATCATCAGTTTTTCAGTTTGTCAGGTGGAGGTTGAAGTAGAGACTCACACAGGATGCCAGGGTCTGAGTGTGCAACAGCTCTCTGTTGCTGTTACTGTAACAAGTCACACGTGACACGTGTCATATGATAAAGGTTAAGGAAGTGATCATTTTTTAGATGAACCATGTTTACTTAGTGCCTAACCCTAACCCACATGTCTTTGTGCCTAAACCTAACCAAAGTGCTTTGTTTGCACAATTGTAGTCCAGCATTTTACAGTGTTTATGTGGAAAAGAATTGATAAACCAGCCGTCAATTTGGTGAATGGTGCCAAATGGTTGCAATTTCAACAGACACCAGTTTCCCTACATGGAGGGACTATTAATATACAACAAACACTCATATGGGTTGTGTGAGAGGGTAGGGACAAAAAACGTATATGGCTTGTTGTTCCTGATGCTCCCAGAAACTTTCTTTGGAACTTCCCAAAACATTCCCGACAGTCCTACATACGAACATCGTCAGACTGTTAAGGGACCTCAGTGACATCAGGGTAAAAGAGGAACTGCATAAAGTCTCCTTATCAGAAAATTGAGCAGTTTGGGGAATTGTAAACCATCCAAAAGTATTTCAGTAGAGCCCCAGAAATTATGCATAATATGACCTCTTTAAATGTTTCAAGGCGATACAAACGTTTTAATGTGTTTTTCCACTGAAGATGTTGGCAAAGTAGTGTTTCTTAATCAGTGTGCTTCAAACCATTTCATCGGTTTTCCTCACATGGCCTTGCTTTTCTCTTTGGTTTCAGAGAGTCTGAAATGAACTTGAGGGTGAAGTGATGCTTACAACAAAGGTGTCTATTTTGGATAAGTCTGATAATTACCTTGTCAACTCCCTTAGCAATTATTGCTCCCTCCACAGTCGACTTCTGACACCCCCCTCTCTGACTGGTGTAGATTTATCTTTGGCATTACGTTCCACTGCTGAGACAGTTGTCAATCTTACAGTATGAACAGAGGCAATGCAGCTAAGGTGGCAAATCTCTTCTCATCAAAACAAGTTAGACTCTGAGCTCATTTGCATAACTCTCATCAAGAAGGATAAGATGCCATGGAAGTGGATGATAATGTTTAAGTTGGGTGCCTGTCATCATGCACCGTTTATTCTCTGTGGGGGTGGAAAGGCAATCAATTATAGCATTAATCAAAATCTCTGCTGACTGAACAGAGGACACAAAGTTTACAGTTATCATGTTGTTCACTTTGTGTCTGGTCTAGCAAAGTTGGGACTTTTGTGGTATATGTACTTACAGTATGTGTAAAATAATATATTTATACAATACAGTATTTATCTCTTGTATAAGTCATTAAGTCTGTTATTCAGTTTTTCAGGATCCTGGATATGTAAAAAAATATTTTCTGAATTATAGAATATATTAGAGGGCATTTCAGCCTTTATTTGAGAGTTTGACAGTAGAGAGGCAGACAAGAATGAAGGTCCTCAGCCGGACTTAAACTGGGGACATTCCAGCTACCAGTGAGCTTCTATTTACTGTCTTTCTGAACTCATCATCAAGAAAACCATATTTCTTGGCAGATTTTTTTTCCAATTTCTGCAGCACCTTCTAAGATATTAGAAGATGAACTGAACTTTTCAAGTTCTCACATGCCATGTATTTATTTCCTTCACAGCAGCAGAAGGGTTCAGAATCATTTGCGGTGTAACTTGAGTTGACCAAATTTTAAATAACTTTAAATAAGAACTTGTCATTAAGTGTGTTTCCCATTGGGATTTGGTGTGCAGTCACTGGGGTCCATACTATTTTCATTTTTTGCGCCATTCCGAGGTCGACTCACTCTTATGCTTGGGCCTCATTCATAAAACAGAAATTTCTTCCTAAAACCCACATACACAGTTTTTATGAAGATTCTGACATTAATTTCATGATCTTTTATGGGCACTGGCGGGGTGTTTCCCTATGCTCACTAGGAACAGCTATGAGGACAATGGGATTCATCAATATAAGAATGGACGAAAGAGCAAACCAGTGGTTTAAGTACACGTTATACAATCCAGCATAGATTTATCTTTCTATCTTTTCTTAAAGGGGCATCTGTTGGTACTGAGCTGTTTAGGTGTCGAATGTATGTTACAGTAGAGGTGTAACAAACTTTCATGCAGTGAAATATGTGTTTTTATTCTGTTGTCCCTATAATGGTGGTGTTATTACTTAAGGAAACAAAAGATACACATGGTGGAAGGGCTATAGTTACTTAAGTACATATGGTTGATACAAATATACTGTATGTGGAACCCTGGATTATGTAGTGGGTCTCGGTAGATATGATAAATACAAACAATCTGACCCTACACAAGTTTAGTGAGCTACAAATGTAAAAACATTAAATATTTCCACAGGTGTTTGTTGTGGGAAAGCGATAAAATGTTAAAAAGTCTTTCAAGTTTTTTTAAAAACCAAAAGATGCATCAATAGTTAGGAAAGTAAAGAAAGTGGCTGCGAGAAGATTAATTAATCTCGAGGGGGCACCTTTGATTAATGTGGGTAAAGGTCAGGGCATTGAGCCCCCAAAGACCCTCCCTTCAGCACGTGCCTGTTAAATACAAAGAATACGGGTGGAAAGTTACCTTTTATAGAATTTGCCACAGTAATGCAGTCTCCTGTGTTGTTGGGAGCTGCAGCCTATCCCAGCATGCATTGCACAAAAAGCAGACTAAGAATAGATGACCACATGTACCTCGATTAAGTAATTTCTTTCATTTATGTGCACACATAGAGCAGCTGGAATTTCTCTAAATTCACACTGCTTTAGAAGAACTACTTTACATTATGATTTCCATTTATTTTGGCTCCACGCTGTCAAACTGCAAAACTGCCAAAGCACAGTCACGGCGGGAGAATCATTTATATATCTGTACAAACAGATGTATTTTCTCCGTTTTCTTCCAGCTGCTCAGGAAATTGCATTTAGGGATGAGGAGCGTGAGCACTGACCCCTACATTTACGCTCTGCATTCAAACTCACCAAGGCTGCTGTGTGACTAAAAGTGAATGAAAGACAAAAACAACGTCTTGTTTGCTGGGACAGTGGTGTAGTCAGTGTTTTGATGCACACTCCTCCACCACAGAATAAAGGCTTAAGGACAGATGATGTCAGTTTTCTGAACCGCTGCCACTTTGATTGTATGCTGCTGAAGGCATTCCAGCGATTCTTCAGAGAAACACACTGTCATTTGGCTTTCTGTCGCTCTCGCTCTGCTCTTGTGAGATTTATTCCTGCTGTCTCCGCTCTGCTCTGACACTGTGCAGATGCACGTCTGTGTTGTCTCAAACATTTGCTGGATGGAGGGAAGCCATTAAACATAGCTCTGCTCAACAACAGATGTGTTTTCAGCATCATAGGGGATGCTGAAAAGAAGGCCTTTATCTCCTCTGCTGAATATTTGTTAGCGCCAAATACTCATTACAAGGGCCTGCTGCTCTTTGGCTGCAGGTGACTCTATAAAATGCAGGAAAGATGTGTGTCAACTTAAACTGTCGGTTATGTAAAGGCTTCATCAACAAGGATGGTGGATTTTTATCAACCCAGAAAGGAGCATGGGATTCTTCAGACACAAATTTAAACCTCATAAGGTTTTCCTTTGGCAACATCAGTACCCAAACCCTGATGGCAGACTGTGAGCTGAGTCTTGTTCAGGTATGTCTGATGGCCCACTCAGGTTTTATTTTCTCTGTTCTCTGTTTCAGACTTGTTTACTGAGTGGCTCCAGATGGAAAAGCCTGGGGGCAAAGTCCACTGACACACAGTGAAGAATGAGCAGAAATATGTCCACTCTTTATTTCTACTCACTGTGTGTGTGTGTGTGTGTGTGTGTGTGTGTGTGTGTGTGTGTGTGTCAGAGAGAGAAAGATGGCGCGTGTGTGTGACTACTGATTTATGTGTGTGCATGTCTGTTTGCATTTCAGACAGTACTTTAGGCATATTACTGTGTTACATAATACATGAATGCGTGTATACAGTGTAATGTGATTTGAAAAACACTCGCACACCCTGTACATGCATGTATGTGATGTAGTAGAAAATGGAAAGTTCCTGCACTGGTGTGTGTGATTTGGTTAATTTCATTCACAATATTTTTACATTTTATGATCTGTTTCCACTGATACACAGAGTGTAATGCTTTCCAGTGTGTATTGATTGGTGTGATTGCAGCATTTCATTGACACATTAGCATGTTTTGTGTGTGTGTGGAATTGGTATATGGAATTGTTGAGTGCTGGTTGGTTATCAGAGAGCAGTTCAAAGAGACTGATTTACAACAATGGCCTCAAAGGCTTCACTGTGTGTTGTTTGATGATGGAGGAACAGCATCAGCCATCATCAGCTTTTCCTCTCCTGTGTCTGGCTCCTACTGTTCAGGGGATATAATAATTCTGCTTTATTACAGCCTCCTGTTTAAATAAATCCCCTAGTTAGTTAGTCAAACCAATTTGGGAGAGAAAACAGAGATGAACTGTTGAGCTGTGATCCAAACATCCATCACAGTTTATACACCCACCTCCTGCTGTCTTCTAACTACTGTACCTGTTGTAATGGTGTATTTTCTTATGTAATGAAGGATTATTATTGACTTTTAAGCTCATTTTACGATTTACCTACAAATTAAGTGTTAAGCTAAGAGATTTACAGCCTGTGACGGCTCATGTTTTTGGCCAAACCAATGTAGATAAGACCAAGTTGTGATAAATTGGAATTATCTTTAAAATAAGAAGCCGTGTCAGCAGCTCTGAACAAATAACATTCTTCTAATTAGCAGTTGCATGGGGTTAGAGGTAATGTATTCTGCAAATTAGCAAATAGTATGTCTGCAGGATGGCATTTCAGTCTGATTACTGCACAACTGGAAAGCATAAACACATATTCAAACTAAAACATGTGTACATTAGGCCCGCAATGACTTTTTTAGTGACTGGAATTTTTAAGGAAATAGGTGTTGATAGAAGGCTGATGACACATTCCTCCTGCAGTGTCTCCTGTTTGTTGTGGTTAGTTTGATTTGTGGTAAAATCGATACAAAAAAGCTGCATTGGTGTTGCTTCTGTTGGATTACCATTCCCTCGAACACAAGTGCTTTACAGTTGGTCAGTGGCATGAAGTCTTGGGTCAAAAAGTCAGTTTGGCCTCCAAAGAAAAACAACAGCAATAGCCATTTCAACAAAAAAAATTACCTTGCAGTCAAAGAAAATATGACTGTGGTCCATTGAGAGCAACAAAGCGTTGGGCTGGGAGACAGTTGTTTGCTTCCTGTTTCCAACTCTCAGTTTCTTTTAACTATGGTCATGATAATTCCATAACCCAAGTACTTATTTTAACCCTGCATTCTTTCCATAACCCTCACCAAGTTGTTTTTGTGCCTAAAGCTTTAGGCCACTGTGCTGGTCTGATGCTTGTGTCATCAAATCAGAAAACATCTACAGTATGTGATTTTTGATGTTATACTAACGCAAAAGAATTCCAGTTTTATTCCAAACTTTCACATGACCCTAACCTCCACTGTACTTTCATGCCGTCACATTAACAAGCATCTCAACATACTGCACTCACTCTCACACACTCCCTGACCAGCAAGTCTGACCAGTCTGACAGAACAAAAAAGCCTTTCAATTATGTCAGCTCTCATCTGACCACAGGGGATGGACGGAGAGAAGTGGAGCAGAGTGTGCACATGGCAGAGAAGCGTTTTACAGGAAGTTCTTTTTAGATGCTACATTCCACTTTTTGTGCAACGCCTCCTGGCACAGTTTCTGTTGCGATTCAGGTTCTGCCTGTTGACTGCTTATTCATGACAGTGTTGTTGTGCTATATCCGCCTTTATCCTTTGTGGTCAAAGCTGAGTGGTGCAGACAAGTTGTGACCAGCTCTGCTCTGAAATGCATTAACAGGAACCTCAGGAGTCAAAGAGCCTGAGAGACTTCAGTTCGTGTGTGGATGTGTGTGTGTCTGAAGTGACCTTTATTCAACTTTATTTCTGAAAGACAGTTCAGCCACAGTCTTCTTCTTTGATTCCTAGTGGTAGTTGTAGGTCAGTTTGTGCAGTACATGTATGAATAGTCGACACTGCTTCTTCAAAACTAAGCTGCAACTGCAAATAGTATGTCTCGTAAAAATGACATTTGTACAAAGCTAAAGTGCAGTCACAAATATGTTTCTGTGGGGAAACCGACCGGATTATGTTTTATGTTAACATTATGCTCATATGTTCACAATTAACAAGTCGCAAATATGTTCATAATGAAACATATGAATGAAATGTACACATGCAGCAGGTTTGTTGTCGGCAAACATATCTTGCAGTTCAATGTAATTAAAACGTTTCATGGTTGGGTTTAAACACTGGGTTAAGATCAGGGACAGACTGTGGACTCAGTTAATAGAGAAAAATCTAAGACTTCACACACAATGTCTTCATAAAAACAAAAATTTCAACAAAAACGCAATGTTGCTCTAACCCTAAAGTCAGTAGTTATCTTTCTTAAACCTAACCACACTTCAGTGTCGAACTCAGGTCTACGGTTTGTTAATGTTGCAATTAGGTTGATACTGAACACATCAATAAATTGACATTTTGATATTGTGATTTTCCAAAAATATCCATTCTTGCACAACTACATCCACTTTTATGGTTACGTTTATGCAGCAACCATACTTGGTTACAGTTAGAGAAAGAATGTGGTCTGGATTGGTAGAGAAAAACTGATCAGTGACTTCAGACACACTACTTTTAAATGACACATTATTAACTGTATCTATTAGTTCACTCAAAATATATATGGAACATAATCCATTCAGTGATTACATTTCCTAAAAAATGATGTTTCTTATTGCTATGCTAGTATTTCACAATGATAGATCAGTGATAGGTTTATACTGTAATTTGGCATGAAATATTGGACATTTATAGTATCCAACAAGTAGAAATCTTTATCTAAACTATAACAAAAGATCCATATTTAGGAACCAAATGCTAAAAGGCCAGTCCATTAGTGAGTTTAGTTGATTCAATTCAATTTCATTTGAGTTCCTCAAAAAGTTCCTGGTCCCCATAAAAAGTTCATGCAGTGGAAACAGCCCAACAGCCTGTCTAACCTCTTTGTTTTAGCTATAAGATCAAATAACACTTGAGCTTATAAGCATCCAATCATTGTACTCAGTTTGCTCGCTCAGTTTAAAGATAGCATAAAGACTTCAGAAACTAAAGGAAGACATTACACAGACTATAGGAAGAGCAAAGCACAAGCATCAGTTTATATGGCCCCCCTGAAAAGAGGCTCTGTTGTCTCTGATTGGCTGTCTGTGCTCTGGGGGTTGGTGGGAGGCTCGGAGGGGGGTTGGGATGCTGCTGGTGTTCTCCCCCCCGCGGGACCACCAGCCACCATCTGCTGGTAAGGTAACACCACGAGTGGGCCAAGTGTCCAGCTCAGAGGACACTGGAGACCAGCGCAGTGAGTGCAGACACAGAAGCTGAAAGCCATTAGACTTCATTAATAAAATCCCAAGCTCCTGCAGTTATTGGATTCACAGGATAATTGAAAAGTTAATTACTGCTAGGGTTTACTGTGAATTGTTTATTATGGAATTAGCAGCTGAATTGCAGTGCACAGGCCATGCAAGTTCAAATATGAAAGTTTGACTAATTTATCCCAATGAACAGTTGCCTTCATTTGAGTCTGTTATTTATTGGAATGTGAGAAAACGGAGAGGCTAAGACTAAAAGCTCTGCTTTGCGGCCGCTATAAATCAGCATTGTGTAAACCAAACATCTAAACAGAAATTATGTCAAACTTCTGTAACTGTTTATTTCCCGGAGATGACAAATGTGCATTGTGGTGTAGAAGCCAAGATAAATGTGTATACACAAACTCTCCATGCTGTTCAACTGTGGGTTTACTCCATCTATAGTCCTCCAACAGTGCTGCTTACTACATGGGATTTTTTTGGGGGGGGTATTTTTTTGGTGAAATTTCTGCGGTTCTCTTGCCAATTATATTTCATGTATGTGTGGTTCAGCATTAGTACAATTTTAGTGATTTTACTCCATCTCATCGTATTTTAAACCCCATGTAGTTTCCTCCTTTAACACTTACTTGCTGTCACTTGAGTGACCTGATAACAGCCTGATAACAGGGGAAACAGCAAACAATAAAGCTAGAAACTAAAACAACTCCTGCAAAGCTTGCTAATTACCACGTGGTACCTGTAGAGGTGCTGGGAGGTGTAGTCTTTAGACAGAGCCAGACTAGCTGTTCCTTTGCTTCCAGTCTTTAACCTAAGTCATAAGGTAGTGTAAAGCTAGGCTAACTGTATCCTTATTCATGAAATGTTGGTATTATTATACAGAAAGGACATTGTATAAAGTACATCAGTGTAGAAGACAATTCTTTAACATTTCTATGTATCTGTTTAACTAACACACGATTGTGCTAAGCTAGATTGTTGCTATCTAACCAGAACCTTCCCCAGAACCTGACTCAGAACCTAACACAGTCAGGGTCTACTGGGTTCAGGGTGCAGCTAATCGTTCTAGCTAATGGTAACTTTTAAATATTTTTAAAAATGTATTTGTTTTTTAAAATGTCTCAGATTTGGTTCTACCATCCACAATCAGCAGAGTCAGGTTTTAAAGTCCAGGTTCAGGTCTCAGCTTTAGGCCTTAAAAAAAACTACCTGCCATGTAGCTTTTGTTATTTGCTTCAAAGACTGTTCCAGAAATGTCGGAATTTGTTTCATAACTCCGTAGAAGATTCCCAGAACATCTCTACTTGACCTTCATTCATGATAATGTAAACACTGTAAGAGAACTAATGTTTCTCTAAAAGAAGATTATTTAGAGTTCCTGTAATGCGGTGTTCTATTAAAAGAACAGAAGAACTGTATCTGTGACCAAAACACATCTATTCTTGGGGAATATGTGGGAATATTAGTTTTAAACTGTAAGAACATCCTCCTAACCTTACCAGAATTTTTCCCGAGAGACTATTAATAGGTATTTTAATGGTGTAATATCACTACAGAACTGTTAATCCCAACACTTATGGTAACTGTAATATTCAGGTCTTTCAAACTGTTTAGTTGGGTGCTAATGTAGCCTTTTCCCTCAAGTAGAGAAGAGGAGTAGACTGTTCTTTCGCAAATAGACCCATGGAAAACCCAACGTCAATAAATCCATTTTCAAAAAACAGAGACCTGGAGTGCACTGGTAACCCAATGGTTTGTGCACTAGTAACTGCAATGTCCGTGGTTCGAGTCCGGCTTGGCACCTTTGTTGCATGTCACACCCTCTCCCTCTCCCAATGTTTCCTGTCTGCCTCTCTGCTGTCAGGACTATCACATAAAGGCTGAAAATGCCCAAAAAAAATAAATCACTGACAAAATAAAGAAGGAGCCTGATCGAAAGTGTGTAATATATTATTAACATTTAATAATACAATTACAACAAATTGTCCATTAAAATCTTTCAATAATATCTAGTGTCCTATAATATGTGTAACATCTCATCATTATATTAGGAAGATAATGTAGGTGTGTTTGCTGTATTCTTTGTGTGTGTGTGTGTGTGTGTGTGTGTGTGTGTGTGTTGTGTAGCTCGCTTCATCAAATGAGTGGTGGAGTCTCTCTCTCTCTCTCTCTTAACAGTCGCTCCAACAGAAGCGCACCGTCACCGCTTTTTATGATCCGCGCGCACCGAGCGAGCGACCGGTCCGCGAGCAGCTCTCTCTCTCTCTCTCTCTCTCTCGCTCACATTATTCGTATCTTCGGGTTCTTCCGTGTATAGATGTAGACGGCGGCCGGAGCTCACAGCGGGAGACTGTTGTCGCCTTTTGCGCCATGGAGGACTGCTGCTCCCCAGAAAGCGAGCGGATGGAAGCGTGGCTGGACGACCACTTGGAGTTCACCCACTCCTACTTTATCAGGAAGGCGTCAAGGTAAAAGCGGACGGACGCTCAGTGTGGACGCTAAAGCTGACTGACTTTGTTTGTGCGCAGGCTGGTGAATGTATGTGGAGATTATCTGCAGAGAAACTGAGCGCAGCCAAGCAGATAATCAGACACAGCTTCATTTCCTCTGTTATGTTAGACATATTTATTATAGGTATCACTTTATCTCTCTATTAAAGTCAGGAAGTGTATCTAATCCTGCACTGATCATATCTAACAGTAAACATCCTGCTCCACGCCAGACTGTGGGTCAGTCAGGTCCACTGTGACCCCCGCTCAGGTACTGTACCTGCAGTGATGTGGATGCCACAGAGCTTCTGTATTGCACTGTTGTTATTTATGCCATTTGTCCGCTCACAGCCAGTTCCTCACAGCTCAGCTTTATTTCATTTCACCGTCCACTTTGCAATCAGTAACAGCTCTGAGACCTGCACAGGGGCCCTTTAATCATTAACTTTTATTGCTGTTTAATTCTCAGCATGTGCTGTTGAATAGGTCCACAGTGATAATTATACAAATACAGATTCCAGATCAGTCTTTCTGGGGCAGCGTGCCTTATGTAGCTTCTTTACAAGGTTTTTGCAGCATTCATATCTAGGCATCTCATCATCCTGGCAGCACTTCATCAGGACACTCAAGGTCTGTGTTTGTTTTAGTGATAAACCCCTTCAGACCCATTTACCCACTTAAACCACCACAGCAACTTTAATTACTACACTATCTAGCACTAACACTATCTCTCTATCCCATCTTGAAATATTTTCCATAAGAACCATTGTCAGAGGACTTTTTCTCCTGTTCTGCTGTTTTCAGCCACATTACGAAAGCAAAAAAAGTTGATTGGCTCGGCGCAAGAGGCTTGCACACATCAGCCATTCTGCCGTTCTGGTTGAGAGGCATTTCTTAGAGAGGTATTGATTCAGCCACACACACCCCCCTGGATTGCCTACATTAGGGTCAGCTCTGTGGGGAGGCAGGCAGCTCAGTGGAAGCTGGAGTAAGGAGGACTCAACCTGACTGGCTCTGACACACGGCGCTCAGATAACAGCCCATCTGTGGCTCTCAAAGTTTTATTTGCCTGGCTCGGGGCCCAAGATACCATGGTTAATTTCATGGCCACCGCCTTTTACTGTCTTCGCCAGGCTTTGGCCTTTTGCTCAGGTGAACTGAGCCTTTGACTTGCATGAAAGCGCCAGAATGAATCACGGCACCTTCAGTGTGTTTGAAAACTAGAGCCGTGCAAAGAACGGCATGCTTAAAAATGTGTTCCTATGTATGTGTGATTGTGTGGTAGGTGTTGATTAGACAGTGTGTTGGTTGATTAAACGTCTTCTCTATGATCTTATCCAAACATAAACCCCGCCTGACACACATACATTAGATTTGTTCCAGTAAATATCCACACTAGACACATTAAGGAGCTGCAGAACCTGCCAGTGAAATCAAAACAGTTCATTCTAATGTTTGCTGATGATTGGCCTCTATATGTCTCTGTAAAAACTGCTGTTTCCAACATCAATTATGTCTACACTGTACTTCTGATCAATTTGATTTTAATGGACAATAAAATCAGATTTTCCATCAAAATCAAGTGATCCAAAACTTTTAAACTGTATTGTAAAATACATGTGTCTTCTTAGAGATGGAAAGCTGAATAAGTTTTTTTCACTCTTGCTCTTGTATGATCAGAAGCTTATGGTATCTAACGTTACCAAACTTTACGTAAAGTCGTAAAGTGTCAGTTTTACACTGCAAAAATAGATAAATGAGCAAACATAGCTTAGTTTTGCCAGGAGGCGTTAGCTTTTTAATGTTAGAAAGATGTGGACAGAAGATCCAACTTTATGTTAAATGTTCATTTTATGTCATGTACTACTGTTAGGCCGCTGTAGTTATGAATTACAGATATAATGACTGATGAAGTCAAGCTGAACTGAGCTTATTCAGGTGATGTTGAAATTCTAGGGCAAAAACCTCACAGTCTGTGGTGTCACTGATTGTTTGCTGTTGGATCCAGTTCCTACGTGTCATTCTCATTAAGATTAATGTGAAATGTTTTATTCATATACCTGGAATTTGGACATCAACATTAATTGTGCGTGATGTTGAGATGGAAAATGAAAATGGTTTAATACTGCATTTAATCCGGTTTCAGTTCAGAGGCACAGCTCACTCCAGTGAGGTGAAGGGTAATTCATGTCCTGCTCTTGCTACAGAATTTACTGTCTTTGCTTCCCACATTTCTCCATCCAATATCTCATCCAAATTTGGCTTTTTTTCTTCTGTTTTGCCCTTTTCAGTGGAAATTTCAGAATAACTACGCAAAACTATTTTTGTTGTGGAACGTGTACAGATAAGAATTTAAGTTCTTGTGGGATTTCAGGGGTCAGTGAGTAACAAACCTCTGATCACAGTCTACCTGCTGGCCAGTTTGGTGTCTTGTGTGTTACTTCGACATCGAGTCCTATTTAAAACTGTCTAAGGAGAAACGTAAATACGGTCAAATTATAATTCACGCAGGAGGTAATGACACCCGACTACGCCAGTCGGAGGTCACTAAAATTAATGTTGCATCGGTG
>JAUMHL010000011.1:16783367-16799583 GCA_032362345.1 Sandelia bainsii
CTGAAGACATGTATCTTTTCATGAAAAACATGGTCATTCCTATGTGTGTCCAAACTTTTGACTGGTAGTGTATATGTAAATAAAATAGTAAAGGTGCTATGTGTGTAATATACTGACATGCGTATAAAATGATTATTTTTAATTCCGAAGATATATATTATTGTATGATAAAGTCACATTTTCTGCACAAATAGCAATTTCTCTAATCAAAGAACCAATGAAGAACCTCACTGAGTGCAGTGCTTACTCCAGCCCTGGTCTGTGTCTGTATGTATGTATCTGTCTGAGAAAATGTGTGCTACACTGGCATATGCTTGAGAATAACGAGCAATGCTTATCAGCAGTTTAACTCCTACTTCAACATGTTTGCTACCCACAACTATGAGCCTTTCAACAGTAGATGATGCATCTGACAGGTCTGGTGTTCAGTCTGACATGTCATCATAAATACTGTTAGTGAGCGATATGTATTAGTAGTAGTAATGATGCTGCAAAATATCAAATTCAGTGCACATTATTGCCCATTTAGCAGCTGATGTGTGGGTGTTTGGAAGGCATGCTATATAATGTACAGCTGCACTTTGTAAAGTTGAAGGAATGTTGTTTAACTTAGTCCTTATCAATCTTTTATTCAGAAAGTCACAGTCATGCTGGACGGCTTAGTACTTATCATTAGTAATATTTTCCAATAAACAGTATTCAATCTAAGCTTTTATATTTACCTACATCACTGCACTTGGCTCACAGCACTGCGCTCAGTCATTTCCAACCACACCAACAATCCCAAGAACCAGAAGCTCAATTTTAGAAGTCATTTCACTATGTTAATGGCTGACAGTACTGAATGTCAAGTCATTGTAAATATTGCTTACACAAAGTATCAACTACATGGCCAAATCATCATTCAATATTTGTGTTAAGGTCTGGCTTAACTAGATAGAGAATGCCATGCTGTTGAAGTGGTTTGTATTAAGTTACAAAACATTGGTGTTTAAGTTTCCCTGGTACTTATTTATTATAACCAGGTTAGCCCAATCGAGATGGAGGCTCTTGTTTTAAACATGGTCCAAGCTATGAAAGCACCTTTCATTAGTTCCAGGATAATGTTTAAAATGGATATATTCAAGAAACAGTGCAATAAAGCACTGAGAAAACATTTAACTTTATACTCAAACTGTATGACCTTTAGTGGCATCTGGCTGTGCAGATAATGTTCACTTTGTGTGTTTGTGCTTGTGAGATATCAGATTTTTACTTCCATTCCAATACAACAGATGTTTATGTTACAAAATGTTAAAGATCACCACTGTCATTTTTTTTATTTAACATAACATTTTAAAGAAGAAAATCTGCAACTGTGTGCCACTCTCTACATTTCTACACAAGGCTGGATTACAAATTGTGCAAGAAAGGCAACTGCCCCCAAACCATCAAGGGTTCCACACTGTGAATGTGGCAATTTGTTGTAATTCGATCATTTATAAATGTGTACTGTAGTACTATATACTGTACCACTGAAGCATGATTAAAAATGAAATACATTAGATTGATAAATCCTACATTTTTGCTTTTAATTTTAGTACATTTCATTTCTGTCTTGATGGCCTCATGGCTGTAGGGATGGCACTATTGATAACTTGTTCTGACCCTCACCTGGATCCAGTGATTGAAATGAAATGTGGTCAAGACATGATTGACAGGGAATAATCCTACTAAATTCCCCTGCTTTAAGCACCACCATATTTGATTTCTATGAAACACCTTTATCTTCCACTCTGGATTCATCTCAGTAATTTAGCTGATCCCCTGAATCAAAAATTCCAGTTTAACACAGTCTCAGTTGTATTTTATGTTTAGTGGTCATTAGTAAATGTTAACATCCATGCATGGCTGTAGTTTTATGTCTACACAGAGCATATGCTGAGTTTCTAATGGAAATCCAGCGTAGAAATAATGGTTGGTTTCTGGCTCCTTGAGCAAAACATGTTGGGTGAAGTTCGTATTGGGTGGGGGGCTAAGTAGGAGCCCAAACTCATGTTAACCCCTGGGCTCAATAGCAGCTTAATCCAGCCCCGCTGTTGACAGTATCTTCTGTGGATTATTCAGAGCAACAGAGAAACTGTTTCTGGAACTAACTGTATGTATTTTTTTAACGTTTTGAGCACTGCTCACCCAACAAAATTCCACTCACCCCTTTTGTATTGGAATGGACACAGAAATCTGAGAGACAGATACAGTATCTTAAAAGCAACACAAATTAAAACATAAGTGTCTCCATGGCTACATTCCACACATCATTTTCTAATTTTTGAACTCACCATTTTTATTCTAAATCAAGATGCTGGACTCTGTGCATGTACCAAGCTGTAACCCAATTCATGCACAAGTATGTATACGCAAGAAATGTGTGTGTTTGTGTGCGTGTGTTTTTGTCCCTCTCGTGACCTCAGGTTTGCCAGACCAGCTGTCTCCGTTTCTTTCATACCTCTCCCCTACCCTCTCTCTCTTTCCTTACTAAACATTTACTCTGAGATTAGGGAGCTTCTCTGCTCTTATCTGCCAGACGAGCCTCTGTATACAGGTGTCAGCACTGAATGTCTGTAGTTTCTCAAGCAGGACCCACGGGCCTGTGAATCTGAACATAACCTTTCCTCTAGGAAAGGAACTTTCCTGTATTAAGTCTAGTAAATGACAGTGCTGGTCTTTAATGCTGACTGTACCAACAATAACACAGGAGTTTTTAGGATACTGGCCTGCACTGACTCACTTCTTTTTACTGCAATTTGTGGCATCTGTTTGGAAACAGTGTGCGTTCTTGCATGTGTGTACTGTATGTTTGTGTCTAACACCCTGTCTACTGAATTATTTGTTTGTGCTTTGCTTGTGCATGCGTGTGTATGGTGTTTGCATGTGCGTTTAATGCACGATAAGCATTAAAACACATGTGTGTGATATATGAGAGGGTTTGACATCTGGTTTACTGCTGGGAGTGTTTTGTTCTTCTGTGTAGCTTAACTCCCAGTAGAAATAAATCTCAAATTGTCTACAGGTCTCTTGAAACATATTAGGCTGTATTTGTGTGTGTCTGTGTGAGTGTGTGTACACATTGTACCAATCTCTGCAGTTGTTAAACCACCTGCAGTTTTCTGTTCTCTCCTTATTTCTTCCTGTCTTTCCAAAACCCAGCCACTTGTTATGTTCAAGTGTGTGAAAACAACTCTCAACAAATTCTCCTACGTTAACAACAAGTTAGGAAAGTGTCTTCTAAGACCATTCAAATGTTTTGACAACCTTGCCACAATTTAGATTAAGGTCTGCTTATGTTTTGGCAGCTGAAAAGTACTTGGGTAAGTTTAGGTGATGAGGCACAAAACCAGGTCATCGCCATTGCAGAGCCAGCATGTGCCACTTAGAATTGGGTAAAAGAAGACTGTAGCTGGTAGCTTCTTGCTGCAGGCACACAAACCTCTGCATTTATATAACTGCAATTGTTCTGCAGACCCAACATGTGCTTCTAAAATTTGAAACAGTGCGTGGACTGCACACAACTCCTTGCTGATGATTGGCTCATTGGTCTGAGAGAACCCAGCCACTTCCATTTCTGCCTCCTTCCAAAACATACTAATAATCACTACAGATAACATAAGCGCAAGTAGAACCTGGAACACTCAGCATACAGAAGTGCTGTTGTAGACTGGTCCACAGCATTCACTACACACTAGTGTTGCAGATAAGAGCACAGCTTGCACTGAGTATGTATGCATAGCTTGTTGCAGACAGTGTGTACTAAGGCTGTCCCAAATACCACTTCTTGGGCTCTTCTTGCCTTGTTTGTTGTAGCAGCCTTTAAAAAAGTGCACCCTGACTGGGTTTAAGTGTAAACCGTTAAATAGTTAACACCAGTACACAAGGACAGTGTTTAGGGCAGGATGTCTGTTTTGCTTTCACCATACAAGTGGGCCAGAGTGGATTTTTGTCTTGTCTCTCAGTCTATTACTCCATTTCCATTCATTCTAGTGTCACCGTGGTAGGCCAGTTTCTAAAGGCGTATTTGGCACTCTGACTTTTATGTCATCATGGTTAAGTCTGTTTCCACATTCACTGCAGTGAGTGAGAGCGATGCAAGGCTCCCAAGCTGAGATACAGCCTATGTAGTTTCACATTTTAACAGTCACAGTTCAATTATTACCGATATCTTACATTTAGTTTAAAAAAAAAAGAATATCCGAATATCTAAACTGAAAAACCAAATACCTATTTAACCAACAAATATTCGGATATCCTGATATTTGGGTCCAACCAGCACACAACCAGCTGTGGCAGATGGTAGAAGAGCTGGAAGAGTGGATTGATTCCAATTGCATATTGTAGTTTTAGGTTAGGAAAATATGTCAGTTATGGTGAATATCATTCTGCATTGTGTAACTATGTCATGCTTCTCCTGCCTCTGTTTACAGAGTCACTTCACCCAGTGTTACATTTTCTTGTTAGGACACTTCCAGATTTCTTTCTTAATGTTTTCTTTGTTCTTGTTTCTTTCAGTGTTCATCTCTCCTAACAACACATAAACCACACAGTGTTATGTTATATCATTTTATCAACCCAAAACACAAGCACACAAATGCAAGATTTATGTATCTGCCACTCACTGTGCTAAGTGACTCTGCATTTCTTTATCCTTCCTTGACATGGAAAGCCTGGACTGATTCCTCCAAAAACCTAAAAAAAAACCACGCCCGATTTATTTCAATATTCCTAAACGCAGGAAAATAATCCATTATCCTGTGTCATCCTGTTATGAACCTTCCCTCTTGCCAGACACCCTAATAAATGTCATAACACTGAGGGGACCTTTTTCTATTTGAAAGAGCTTTATTACCCTCACCTAGATAGATCAGAGTGGACTAATGCCACAGATCAAGAGTGTGTGTATGTGCATGCAATCCTAGTGGAACAAATGTTTCCAAAACGAAGAAGCCTCTCTATCTTTTAACATCCTGTTCCCACCTCTTAAAAATGGAAAAAGGATCTTTTGTGAGGGGTTGGGAGTGCAGGTTGAGAGAAAACAAGTCCCTATAAGGGGGAGAAAGGCGAAAGGAGCATTGGAATGTAGAAATAAACTCTCCTTTTGGCAGGACTCGATAGGTAGTAGATCAACGTCCCTTTTTTCATGCTGGGAGACGTGTTTTAGGCTGTGTGCACGATACCACTACTTAAGGTATTTGGAAGTTGGGTTCAGTTGTAATGACTTAATTGAAGAAACTGAGAAAAGACACAGGGTGGACCTGCAGCAGAGTATGGAAGACCTTTTTGTGAGATTAAACTAGACAGAACCATGACCCTATACTGTATGTATTCATGTTCCTAGTGGTGTTTGCTAAGCACATCGCTGTTCCATCAAGTCCTGACCACATCCCTCAGTCTGTAATATCTCAAAAAATATACATACTTTTATTCTTTTGCAGAACTCCTTCTCCAGTGTCTTTCACATGGAATATGAAGAACTGGGTGAAGTCCTAGACGCCCCCAAAAGGTAAGGCGATCACGCTCAACTGAAGCCCGTTATTAAATTAAAACTCCTGCAGATTGACCTTAAGGCATTTTCCAGCTGTTTCCAGTGATTATTAGTGCTAATGTTTCCTTTAATTTGCAAACGGCCCTTTGCCTCTCCCTCAGAGGCCCTTAGATGACTTCTGCATAATGGGCACATGCACAAGGATTCATTACCATCACACAGAAGGACAAACAGAAAAAGAGAGACGTAAGGCAATGTTTTGGCAGTAATGAAAGTCATATTGTGCCAATTCAGTCACTTTGAATTGAATGAGAAAAGACAAGACAGAGTAGCTCAGTCCAACACTCATAAGTTTGTCGAGTTGATTTGCAGCCCCTCGGGATATTTTTTGAGGTAATCCACCTTCTACACCTGCCAAATTCCCAGACATTCGATCGCAGGCCTTCGCCTCAAAGCTCTTGTTCTCATTAGCTTGGCTCCTTTGGCTCTTTTCAATGCAGCGTCTTTAGGGCTGCCTTGACAGCTCCTCAATCAAAACCTGTTTATCATGATGAGGTGGGCCCTTTTTATGTCTTGGAGGCGGTCGGAGACCTTTCCAAGAGGGTCTAACAATCATCCATCACGCACACACACATGGTCCTATTGCATGTGACTGCCATAGTAGTTGCACTAACCCCATTTCCAGAAAAGCTGGGACACAATAAAAACTAAAATCTGTGATTTGTTAATTTGCTTGAATTTGTCTGACAAAAGTACAAAGGAAAGATTTTTACTGAACCACTTAATTGTACTTTGTAAATATATCCAAATTTAGAGTTTGATGCTGCAATAAAGTCAGAAAAAACTGAGACAGAGACATGTTTACCACTGTGTTACATCATCTTTCCTTTTAGTTAGACTTTTTAACCATTTGGGAACTGAGGATACTAATTGTTGTAGTTTTACAAGTGGAATATTTGCCCATTCTTGCTGGATGCAAGACTTCAGCTATATAGATCTGGACTGCAGGCCAGACAGTCGAGCACACACATTCTGTGTCTACAAAGCCACATGCACAATGAGACCTGGCATTTATCTGCTGAAATAGCCAGTGACATGTCATGAAAAGATGTTGTTTTGATAGCAGAAAATGTCTCTCTAAAATTTCTATATACACCTCCATGTCAATGGTACCCATGTTGCATGTCACCCATGTCAAGGACATTGATGCACTCCCATACCACACATTGTACATGTATGTACATTTTGCTGATAACAGTCTGGATGGTCTTTATTGGATTTGGCTCGAAGAACCTGACATCCATTTTCCCCCAAAACAAGCTGAAATGTGGACTCATTTGACCACAGAACACTTTTGACATGAGCTCAGGCCCAGGTAATTCGGCAATGTTGATGTATGGCTTAATCCTTGTGTAAGAGAGTTTCAGCATGAATTTCTGGATGCAGCCACAGACTGTGTTAAGTGATAATGGTTGGTTAAGTTACTGTTGATGCATGATGGAAAGAGGAGAAGAAAATGGTTGGGTTAGGGTTCCCACCAACAAGAATCCATCCACAAGCACAACGCAGTGGCAGTGGTGAAGCCTGCACCAATTATGTAAATGGGGAACACTCTGAGTTTTGTGCCACTTTCTACAGGAATCATAAGTCTGCCGTTAGGTTTAGGCTACTAAAACCTTTGGTTCATGTCAGTCTTGCTTAAATGTTGATGGCTGTAGTCAAAACAGTGGATGTGATGAATTAGTTTTCTATTAGTATAACTTTCCGTGGACAGGGTTGTGTTCATCAACTTGTGGAACAGGGTCATTATCAAAATAATAATTTCTAGGGAGAAAACAGGAAAAATGAGCTGTAAAGAGAAGAGAGGAAAGACACAAAAAGAGTACAGTACATCAGAGAAAAGCAAATAATTTAAAGATTTCCAGTGAGGAGTGGAGGGTCAGGATGACAAGAAAAGGACTGGAGGAGCTGTGGAGCTTCCTGACATCGACTCGAGCTCTAGCCAGGAGGAGTGAATAAGCAGTAATCTGATTTAAGATGCAATGAGATAGAAACCCCACCCCCAGCCCCCCCAGCTCCAGCGTGGCTTCCCCAGTTGCTACGCAGCATCTACTGTAAAATTCAATCATAATCTCAGTCCAAAGCAATAGAATTGGATTGTGTGTGTGTTTGTGTGTACAGTTGTTTGATACATACGGTTTGTGTGCTTGTATCAATTTACCAATATATGTTAGCTATGTGTACATTATTTATATACAGTATTGTTTTATTAGATTTCTCCAGTGAGTATGACTCACCAGAACAGACATTCTACCATTCTCTATACCAAGCAATAATACTTACAATACACCTCAAGTTGACAGTAAAAGGACTGGATCTGATTTCATTTAAGTATTCATAGCTTCAGCTCGAACTACTATTCAGGTTTCCATTACTGATTTAAGCTCCTCTACAATAAGAATTCGAATCTGGAGAACACTCCAGGTATTATGGAATTTCCTGAATTCAGAAATGTTTGGCACAAAATTTCAGCTTACTGTTGCTTTGTACTATACATGGTTGATTGTTAAACAGCTATAAAATGAGAACAGATAGATAGTAGGGCTGGGCGATATATCAATAGTTTAAAATTATTGATATAATTTGAGATATAAAATGAGACACTATCGTAAATAGTGAGACACTATCTGCCCCTTTCCTGTTTTGTTGTCCGACAACTCAAAGACAGCCCCTTCACACCGCTTCAAGAAAGCAGCATGGAGAAGGAAGAAAGCAGGAGGGGCGGTGAGGAGGAGAGGAGCAGGTTGGCACATGTAGAAGCAGTGGCTCAATCATCTGGAGGTAGTTCGGATTCCAAGCATCAGATGAGCAGCAGATGAATGTGTTTTGTAGAGAAAGTCGAAAACAAGTTCCAATGAAAGCTTCGAGCACTTCAAATCTTTTTCCCCATTTACAACAGTGCCATGAGACGCAGTACGAAGAGTGTGTTAAACGCATGCTACACCCTGCCCCGAAACAAACCACGCTACAAAACTCTTACACTCGTGAAAAAGCGAGAAGTGGAACGGCATTACCAAAGCAGTAGCTTATCATATCGCTAAAGACATGGTCCCTACATTAACAGTAGAACAACATGGCTTTATATGGTGCATAAAAGGGCAGATTCTTTTTTTTAACAACTCTTAATTGATTAATCAGCAATGCAGCTTTTTTTTTTACAAAACCTATTTTATATGTTCCAAATTTCTCCAAACTGCCAATAGTTTGTCATACGTTAATAAAATACCTATGACATTTAGAACATGTACATTTGCCCCATAATTGTCTTTTTCTAATTACTTTATGGGATCAAAAAATATCGAGATACATATCGTATATCGCCATTCAGCTTAAAAATATCGAGATATGAGTTTTGGTCTATATCGCCCAGCCCTAATAGACAGATATATCACCAATTCTGAATTTTATTATGGCATTCATTGACTGTTATCTGTCGTTATTCAGTCCACAGATGTGGGCCAGTAGGTCTCTGCTCCAACTGCCTGTAGGCTTGGTTGTTCATTAATAGGTCCTGGACCTTCATTGTCATGGTTATAACAGTCAATGTGCATCAATAATGTGCTTAGATTTTGGTAAAAAGTGATATACTGTAGACTTATGTTAAGCCACTGAAACAAGTTGGTTAGGTTCAGGGAAGAGACTTTGTTTTGGTTTAAAATAAACTCACTACACTGACTAAACAGTTTGAAATGGAAAATGAACTGGTGCTTTTCATTTCCTTTGTTTTGTTCAATGTTGCTTTGAAGTTCCGTCACCAGCTGCCACTCTTGCTTCTATCATGTTTACTAAGGCCATTATATGTTGCCAAATGACCACACTTATTGATGATAACCACCTACTGGCCTACTGGTAGCTCAGTAGGGACCCTACTGAACCATATCTATGGACATGTTAATGAAATACACTCAAATCGACTGGATATATACATCTTTTTACACAGATATCTTGGTATCTGCTTGTATGGCAAACACTGAGGTCTTCAGTCAATCCTACATAATGTACACCTTCCTACTTATGACAGTGCTAGCTAATGATCTCTCACACCAAGGAACAGCTACTGTTAATATAATAAAAGAAATGACTGCACCTCTTCCAGCTCTTCTGCTAAGATCCTAAAGTTTGCAGCAACCACAGCAATCACTGTACTGATCCAGGTCTGTGTGCAGACAAGAAGTGGCATGGCTAACATGCTGGTGCAGCCATAACAGCCTGGACCTAAACACCTTCAAGACAGAACTGCTGATATTAGACTTCAGAAGAGCCCGTTCACCACTACCTCTACTCATCATCCGCAGCAGTCACATTAGTGGAGTCATTTAGGTTCCCTGGCTCCAAGGATCTGCCACAGGCAGCGTTGATCCAGTTCCACACTGTAATTGTGGAGTCCATCCTCACAACATCGATCAAAGAGCGGTAAAGAGCAGCAACCAAACAGGCCATTCAGAGACTGCAGCGCATCACCGGCTTAGCTGAGAAGATCATCAGATGCAAACTTCCCCCTAGTGATCAGCTGCACTCCTTCTGAGCCTAACGCCATGCAAGCAAGGTCATTTCTGACCCATCGCACACTAAACAGTCTGTCTTTGAACTGCTTCCCTCAGGGTAAAGACTGAGAGCAATAAAGACGTCCACACACTGTCCACTGCATACCACCGTCACTAACTGTGACTCCACCTATGCTAGTTGGTGTAAAAATAGTACTTACTGCTTGAAATATCATGATTTTGACAATAGCTGTGCTGCTTCAAAGCCACTGACAGCGCTGTGAGAGAGACACAGTCACCACCCTCCATTTTACAGCGCAAACTGTCTGTATTAAAGAAATACATGGTGAAAGGTGACTTATTTAGACATCTACTGGGGACCTGATTTAAAAACGAGACAGCATGTACCGATCTCCCAAATCATCCAGCCGCTCCTCTATGCTAGACTCTCTGCTAGTAGTACAGTGGTGAGTGTCTGCAGCTTTTGTCCTACACATGTGCTCTTGTAAAAAGATGATTAGTAATCTGGTTACTCTTTTACAAGCCAGAGTATTTGGAGTTCTCTGGGAGAAATCTACCTGGGGAAATAAGGTTTCTCTAATCCCCTACCCCATTTACTGTAACCAGGTTTCCTGTTTACATGACAGTTACTTTAAAAAGCAGATTGTAACCTGGTTACTTTAGTAATCAGGTCACTGACTGTGAAAATGTAGTTTATCTAGCAGTATTACTACATGTAGCACTGACTGTAAAATGGACTGCTGCATCAAATGTGTTTTCATCCACAGCTGAAAATGGTCCCCAAAATTGCATACTTTTTTCCTGTATAAATAAGCTTTGTTAAATAGTATTATGCAAAATACTCAAGATGAACTAACACTACACTGTTGACTATTTCACAGAATTTGTTGACTATAATAAAAATAGTAATTTCAACATTATTCTTTAAACCCAGTCCTTCAAAAGCCAGGGAAATATTATATAACAAGAAGCTCATGGTTAGGCTCACATACATATACATATACATATACATATGGTGAAAAAAGTATCACTTGCCATCCCTTCTGTTCACACTAATATCTACTCCTAGCAGGGATCTAGATGAGGGACATAAAGTCTATAAAACCTGATATGAAACACAGTTTGCAACCTTACTTTACTGGAAAAACAGATGGACCTGCCAGATCTTGTTAGCTTCCTCTCTTGAATTGAGATTTAATATGGTTCCAGGGCCAGAACAGTTTGACTGTATTTAAAAGCTTAAGGATATTGTTCACATTAAGGCTCTGTGCGTGCAGAGCCTAGTGTGTAAGTGACAAAGGAAAATTCAGAAACAAATGTCAGGCTTACAATTCCCAAAAGGTGTCTGGGATGACACAAACCAGATGTCTTATCTTGTCTTCTGTAGTCTTGTTTTATTACAGCCTTCTCTTATGGCCATTTTGCTCTGTTTAGATCTAATAACTTTTTAAATACCACTGTGTGTATTTACTGGATTTCCTCTAGGAGGGCTGTGATACAGTAAAACTGCTCCAACTGGGCCAACACAGGAGAGGAGGGGCGCTGCAGGATGTTAGCTTTGACTGGCTGGAACTGCAGGAATCTTTTTATAGTGACATTGACCCCGGGCGGTGGCTTCCAATGACACAGCGTCTGTTTTATCGAAGCAGGAAGTTCAGTCGAGCTGAACCAATGTTGCTCCAGCACGCAGGAATGGCAGACAGCTTTTACATGCTTTTACATTGACAAAGTGGGGCAATTAAGTTATTCTGGATGTAGATTGTGATTGTGATCCTGACTTGAAAGCCAACAGAGCACTGCCATGGTTCTCAGTGATGCCTGTAGCTATTCTGTGGCCTCATTTAACTCAATCAAAGAGAGAGGGAGAGGAGGCCAGACTGGACAGAACACATTGTTATAATCAGCCTGAAGCCTTAAAGTCTGTCTTAACTCTATTTTCAAAAAAGTTAGGATGCTGTGTAAAAATTAAAGCCAGAATGTCAAAATGCAAAGATTTTCAAAACATTTGCAATCTGTAGTACAAAGATGACATCAAATGTTAAAAAGAAATGTATTTTTTGAAAAATATGAGTTCCTTTTGAATTTAAGCTGTAGTATGTTGGGGCAGGCGCATGATTACCACTGTGTTGTCTCATTTAACAACATTGAGTAAGCATTTGGGAAATGAGGACACCAATTGCTTTCATTTGAAAAAAAGGACATTTTTTCCCCCATTCTTGTTTGATATATTTTGATTTTACTAACCCCACAACTCACAGTTTGGAATCTTCTTTGTCATATTTTTCACACCATAATGTAGCAGGTGTTTTCATTGGGTAACAGGTGTGGACAGCAGACTGACCAGTTTAGCACCCAAACTCTTTTACTACTGAGCCATGCTGTTGTGAAATGTGCAGAAGGTGGTTTGGCTTTGTGTTGCTGAAATGTCCAAGACCATCCTGAAAAAGATGTCATTTGGATGGCAGTATGTTGTTCCAAAACTTGTATATGTCATTCAGCTTTCATGTGTAAACCACCCATGCTGTGCGCACCAATGACTTTTGAACTGTGTGCTGATACAAAGTCCATTTTTGGTATCATTTCTGGATTTTGTTTATATATGTTTTTTTTCTTTTTGATCTTGTCTTTGTGGATGCAGCATCAGACCATGTTCACTGACAGTGCTGTGCTGTTCCTGAGCCCATGCAGTGATTCAAACTACAGAATTCCACCAGTTTTTAATTAAAGAGATTTCTCTGGATTCTCTGAACGTTATAATGATATTATGAACTTTAGATGATGGAATCCACAAATTATTTGTAACTTTTTAAAAGTTTTTTAACTATTTGCCTGAGCAGGTTCACAAAGTGGTGAACTTCGTCCCATCCTTACCTCTGAAAGACTTCTTTAGTGCTCTTTTTAAACCCAATCATGATACTTTTTTAATGTTTGCTGGCATCAAATTCAAATATCTAGGTTATAGATATCTAGCAGCTTTTTATTTTCAATCACATATCAATTTTAAATGATTTGCAAACCAGTGCATTTTGTTTTTATTTCCATTTTACTCAGTGTCCCAACTTTTTAGGAAATGAAGTTGCAGAACCTTGACACAGGACTAGTTACTTTATTAGTGAAACACTGGATCAAACTTTGTAATTTCATATGTTTTGCATTTAAAATACGTAGTAAAGGGAGGAGACAAACATAGACAGGTACAGGAGCAGGTAACAAATGGAGAAATTTAGTTATGGCAACTGGACTTCTTTTTGTTAGTTTGAAATGTTTCACTGCTCATCCAAGAGCGACTTCAGTGAGGAAAGTTGGTTAGGGACCCAAATTTACTGTAGGAACAGGTGCGAGAGTGGGTGGGTAAGATCAGAGGTCACTGGCAGGCAGGTGGATGTGGATGGAAGAAACTGCTGGAAAAGACTGAAGACATCTGGTGGGTGGATGAAGAAGAAGGAGCCAGAGAGAGAACAAGCAAAACAAACTGATGAAAATCCTCAGTAGAAGTACTTGAATGGTACTTAAATACAGTTACAGTACTTGAGTAAATATGCTTTGTTACATTCCACCATCTATCCTTCGCTTTGCTTCTCCCTAAAACACACCTACGTAACTGCCTCTTTTCTCTTTGTCATCTTTTCTGTCAGCTGTAACACACACTCATATTCTCTCTCTTTCTCACACACTACACTACAGCCAAAATCCACTGGCTTTTGCCTCAACCTCATTTTTATAGATCCATTTTCCATCATTTATCATGCGGCATTATAGCTGACTGTGTGGTTGGACATGGAGCGAGTAAAGATAACAAACAGGCTTATTAGGCGCTGACTGACGTGACTGGCGGCTTCAGCTTTGAGACCTGCGCCAGGGTGCGGAGTGGACTCAGGTGCTGCAGATCTCTTATGAACCAGCAGATGTTTTACTATTCTGTGATGTTACCCTGCAGCTTAAGGAAGCAGGTTTAGGGTTATAATGGTTTTTAGATTGAATCCATGAAGCAGCTGACCAAAGCTGTATGAAGAAGCAGTCTAAGTAAATCTTTAGAAAGGAAAGACAAATCACAGGGAATAATTTTTACAAAGTCAGCCCCTAGATTGTACAGAATAATTTGAGAAAATGTGATTCCAGGCATAATGACTGACAGCTGTCAGTTGTTAAAAACATCTGGTGTGCAGTATGTTTGTCCTCTGTGGATTTGTTTAGCAGAAGATGAACTTAGATCAGTAAAATATCTGTTTTTGTAGCTGCTAAATGCTCCAGTGCGTTCCCCAGCTAGTTGCTAATTGTGTGTGTCTACTTCTTAGTGCTGAGTAGATGGTGCCCAGTTGGTTGATCACAATATTTTCACAGAAAACAGCTGCCTGCTGCTGCTGGAAATGCAGATAAAGGCAGAAATTATGGGGCATAAAACATCAATGAGCAAAACAAGGCTACAAATATACAAGTATGTTCTGAAGTCGAAAACCACAACCACACGGTACGTGTTTTGAAAGCCCCCAAAACAAAAATTGATCATGAACTGGGACAGTTGTTTCACCAAACCAACATCACAGTACTGAAGGCGACCTAGACCAACTGTTGTGTTCCCTCACATCTCCTTCATATACCAGCAGGTGGCGGTAGTCTGTATTTGCCAATAAAAATGTAAAGTAAACTATTATCAAACTACTCTTGCTCGCCACAGATGTTTCATAGCTACTTCTAATTGAAAATGTGTCTGATAAGAATCAGCGGTCTCTGGTCCACATGGTGAATCAGCTGAAAAGAAGGTGATATGGGGTACAACCCGTACCAACAGTGCAGGACACACAACAAAAACTAGGCCGAAGCTCACTGACAGCCTAGTTGGCTGACACCTTGGTGTGTCACTATAACTAACACTTGTCCCATTACACTAAAAAGTTCTTTTGAGCCACTGATTCAGGTATGAACATTTAAAACACAGGGGTCTGAAATTTTACAAAGCACATCAATGCTGTGGACGACAACATCAAGTTCACTCAAGGGGATGTCACAGAGAACTGCTTGGCCTTCTTACATTTTGCAGTGCACATTGAGGAAGACAGAAGCCTCAACATTGTAGTTTATAGCAAACCCACACATACAGATCAGTATTTACTCTTTTACTGTCACCACCCTCTGAAACACAAACGGGGAGTGATCAGAACCGGAAAGAGCCTTCCTACATGGAAAGAGGAAAAGGAGAAAGAACACAAACACATCAAGAGACACTCAAACATGCAGTTTTAAACCAAGCAACACACTTAGACAGAAACCACTCCACCCCAAAGACACACAAACAGAGTACACAACATAGTATATGCAGTTCAATGCAGTGAACAATGTACAGATTTGTATATAGGAAAGACTGAACAACAGCTTCACAAACACAGAAAAGCCAGCTCCTCAAGACAGGACTCAGCAGTTCATCTGCACCTGAAAGACAAAGGTCACTGTGTTGAAGACAGAAATGTTCACATTCTGGTCAGAGAAGACAACTGGTTCAAACAAGGGGGAGGGAGGCTGTTTACTGCAAGATTGAATGATCCTCATTAAAGGAGGAGGCCTAAGACATAATCACCCACCCATCTATCACCCACTTACAATGCAGTTCACAGGCAGTTTCACAGTCGTTCACACTGTGTCTCAGGTGATCACAGTGACACACATGAAAGTCAGGTGGAACAACAACCCTCAGGTGACCATCAAGTGCCAACTGACTCAACTGACTCAATGACTACTCGATGCTACTGCAGCTAGTCAGAACTGATGAAGCCTTCTTGATGGAAGGCGAAACGTCTTGAACTTAAATTCCAGTTGCCACTGAACAGCCTTTTATGAGATTTTCCCCCTGAATTCTAGTCTTTATGCTAAACTAGCCAGTCGAGTTAAAAACACCTGAGCAGCTTGGGCAAAGGCAGTTACAGAGGAGTCAAACTATGGTACGCGTGCCACTCGTGGTACGCAGGTTCCCTCTAGTGGTACACAGGAACACCAGAGAATTTTTTACGAAAATTAAATAACAACATTAAAGACATAACTCTACTATAGTTTACAGGTGAACTGTCTCCACTCACTGGACAATGTCTGACTTTTATACACTTTACATCTCCATAAACATTACTAACAGCATTAGAGTCACAAC
>JAUMHL010000011.1:16799683-16827100 GCA_032362345.1 Sandelia bainsii
CTAACGGGTGATCTCACGGGTGAAGTGTGCGCATTTGCGCACAGCTGTACAGCTGTCTGCCTTCTGCATGTCAGCGGAAACAAACTTCAAACAATTTAGCGGCGTTATTACCGGAGGTGAAACAGAGTCATGTGATCATTGTTGCTACGTCTGATTGGTGAAACTGATGTGTAGAATACATGGTAAAAAATAAAAGTAACGAGTCGAGTGTTGGCCAATGTAGCGGAGTAAGAAGCATTAATTCTTCACAATACTACTCAAGTAAAAGTAAAAAGTATGGTTCAATAAAACTACTCCTAGAAGGACATTTTTTTCAAAAAGTTACTTAAGTAAATGTAACTCATTACTACCCACCTCTGGTCATAATGTTAGTACTTGGAGAGCCAAATATTTTTTGAGGTGGTACCCGGTGTAAAAAGTTTGAGAACTACTGGTCTAGAGGTCCCACCATAACAATATGCAGAGGTGTATACATTTTACAAGCTCAATACTCAAATAAAAGTGCTTAAATAAATGTATTTGCCTAGAAAAACACTCGGGAAAGATGGAGCTGATTTTAACCACCTTATACAGTGATTGGAGGTTAATTCATAAATTATACCTCAGTGTTTTATTAATATATAATGATTTCACTAATGATGTTAAAATGAATGTAGTGGAGTTTCACACCCTTTCAGGGTATTAAGTTTTACCCTTTCAATAAATGGAAACATCAAACATGACATTGTGCAGATGGAGGAATAATAAGTCAGCAGTGTTTAAGAGGTTAATCCAGCCTCATTGTGCATAGTTAGTTCTGAAGTTGTTTGTGTTTTTGTGTTTCTCCTCAGGGACTGTGATGTCAATCAGATTAACTACATGTATGCACAGTACGTTAAAAACACCATGCAGCCTCTCATCATCACTGATGTCGCCAAGGACCAACGCTTCCCCTGGACAGTCAGTCCTCTTTCCTCTGTTTTAATCTCTCTTGCTTTTCCTCTCTTTTCCCAAAGTGAGTAATTATCCCTCTTGTCTTACGGCAGAGTGAAAACCGAGATCACACCAGCAACCAGATAAAGAGTTTGCTCTGCACTCCCATCAGGAACGGCAAGAAGGACAAAGTCATAGGTATGAGATTTGTCTCCGCCTCCCTCTCTCCCTGTCTGTCCTTCTCTGGTGGAGCACACTTTGAAGTACTAAACCTTCAAACCTTTAATCTGACAGTAATTTATACTAATTATTTAATTTTATAATAATTTATAATAACTGACCAGATTTATTCAATAAGACAACAGCGATGTAATTTTCAATAGAGATAATCCAAGTTTAGTGAAAGGACAGTTCCAACCTTACATACTGTATAAACATAAACTCCATAATAGTCTAAGCTGAACTGGTTCCAAATTGCTTCAGTACTTAAACTATCTCACTTACTTTTCAGTTGATCATCATCAGTTTTTGATGTAACATTAGCTCCAACAATCACATTAAGCTTGCATAGCATTACCACATTTATTATGTGACCACGAATAGTCCTACCACTCCATCCTTCCCAGTGATTAACATCAGCATAATTAGCTGATAGCAGCTCCATTAGTTAGCTATCGAGATGACAAATGACTGTGGATGTTCCTCAGTGATCAAACAAAACGGGTCCACGTGGCCTGTCCTCCAGCGTTTAAGGATCCTGAAGGTGAGCGAGATCAAAACAGCTAATTATTGTAATTAAATCTTCATCCATGAAATCTCAAACACATTTATTCAAATGTGCTCATTTTTGCTTCATGAATTAATTATTAACATTAGAGATGCAATGTTCTTTTCCATGTCCTTATAAAGCACAGACTTGTGTCTGTGTAAACATCAACTGGTACTTGTATCTCATTTAATGATTATGTATCCAGCTATTTGCACACAAATGCTAACTGCAGGCTTTCACAACTTACTGTAGCTCATTGTTGTTCAAGTTTTCATTTTTAAGATAATTTAAATTGATTCTGTTGAAATGAAATAATCTGCATGATTTCTAAACTCGCCTGGGCCCTGGGGTAAAATTAACCACCCAGGGGTCTAAATTAATCTGCCCAACCCTGGTCAGCGGACTACCCTTTTAGGTGTGCTCACACAAGGCACAATTTTTAATTGGTGTCAACTGGGGTTGTTTAATGTGTTTACAAGAAGAGTTCTCAAGTTATGAATCTGCAATGTCAAAGCCAGTGAAAATCATTAGTAAACACTAAAATAGTAATAAAAGAAGCGCTTATTTCTGTTATTCACTTCACAGACTCACATTGCTGAGCATAACTTTAACAACTGAAATAACAAAAACATTCCAGAATCAGTATTTCTTTAAGGCAAAGACCCCCACTACACGATCGGACTAATCCAGACTGTTCTCAGGTGACTCTAACTCACTTGCTCTGAACTTTTTTTCTCTAGTGCCAAAGAACTATTGAGACAGGGGATGTCCTGAGCCAATCAAAATATGATCCTTTCTTTACTGAACTCTAATGTGTCCATTTCAGCCTGGTTGGTGGTGGAGCTACATAGATTCTGGCTTTTGCACCTTTTCTTGATAGCAGCCTGGGTGTTTGTTTGTTTTTTTCCATCTTTTGCACGGAGAGCCAGATGCTGAAAGGTGGATTTGTTTGAGAACACGGCCTCATTTCTGCACAGAATTGATGTCCTGCAAAATTTTGGAATAATCTTAAAGGGTGGTACTTGAATATTTTATAATCTTTTCTGCCTTATTTTGACTCTGTCCTCACTCTTTTTGAGTGAGTTACAGCAGCAAACTCTATATTTACTTATATTTACAAAATATAATTAGTTTGGTAAGTAGATAAGTATCAGACTCATTGGCAAATATAAAATCTTAATAAATTAATGTATCTGTATCAGTGTCCAAGGATGTGATATTTAAACCTACTTAAAGAAAAATTCTGGCTCATCACAACTTATTGCTGTGGTTATTATCAGAATGACAATATGATATTCAACATATGAGATCTGGGAATGATGTAAAGCTAAAATAAAGTCTGACTAGGTAAGAAATATGAGCAGTTTGTTGATCATCCTTGGAAGAAGATTTATCCACATGAGAGAAATGTTGGACAAGACAACGATGATCCAAGTTCTAATAAAGAGCATTTAGTGTGTATGTCATTGACTCCCCTTTATGATCTGCGTTGTTTCAACAACTCCTAAACTGGGTTGGGGGTTTATAGGGTTATCAGGTCCCCTAAAAGCTGAGTAGATGGAGCCAGGTTTGGCAACCAGATGTAGTGTATGTTTTTCTGTGTCCATGTAGGTGTATGTCAGTTGGTGAACAAGATGGATGAAGCGTCGGGCAGCGTGAAGGCCTTTAACAGGAACGATGAGCAGTTTCTGGAGGCGTTTGCCATCTTCTGCGGTCTTGGTATCCAGAACACACAGATGTATGAAACTGTGGAGAGAGCCATGGCAAAGCAGGAGGTCACCCTGGAGGTAATCCTCACACACACACACACACACATTCATTGACATAATGCCTAACTCTAACCTAATTCTAGCCTCATATAGTGCACATGCCTGTGCTGTGTCAGTGTCAAATTCTCAGACAGTGGGTAGGCCTCTAGTAACTTCAGCTGAGAAGACATCCAGACCTGAGGCAGGCACAGAGGTACTGTCTGGTACAGTATGTGATGCTTGTAAACATCTAGATGATATGAGTCAGTAATTAACGATTGTATTTTCCTGTTTGATAACAAAACCTTAGCTTTCATTAAAAAAGTGAACTTACATAATCAAAAAAAGCTTTGTGTAACAGCCCTATAATAAAAACTGCAGTGTCTGGAAGTACTGTAGTACAGTATGTATAATACTGGCATCTTATTACACAGGCTTGTTCCAGTTTAAAATGCCTGATTTTGATAAGCTTCACCACTTTTTAAAGTTATGTTTTCATCAAAAATCTACGATAAAGTTGCAGGAGCAAGTGAAAATTCCCAAAAGACTTTTATAGATTTTTTTGTATTTGATTCTTTCAGCTCTTGCAGTAGATCCATGTGCAGCAGCCTCTGTCATGGTGATTTGTTTTGACTGCTGTCAAATTATAGTAGTAATATAGTAATTAAGGTAATTAACACAGTTAGTTGCTAAATGTTCCTCCAGCTCTTCCGTGTTAGTACCACTTACTTTTCCAGCCTTTTTGTTGCCTGTGTCCCAAATTCTTTGAGACATGTAGCTGCCATCAATTTCAAAATGACCTGTACTTTTTTCTTAAAATGGTTCATTTTCTCAGTTTAAACATGACAACAATATATTTTCTATGTTCCATTGTGAATAAAATATGGCTTTATAAGGCCCAACTTTTTTGGAATTGGGTTTGTAAATATGTATAACAAGCAAGTAATGTATGGTGAGTGTTTGAAGACAGCTCTTCATAGAAGTTACAGTCACCAGTTTCCAGACATCAAAGTAGCAGCAAATGTAGCTTTGAAGAAACTGGGCCACTGTGGGGAGTGTTCAATCACAAAACAGCAACTTTATATGAATAGTTATAAAGGTCAGTTAAAGTGAGTCAGTGACAAACTGTGCATTGGATATTTATATCTAACTTTTCCACAATGTGTGATATGTAGAAAGTTTTCAATCACAGAATATGATATGGCGAGAAGTTAATTTAAAATAAACTATTTATTTTTAAATATATTCATCTGACCATAAAACTCTCTCCTGAAGATTTTGTCTTCGTCTACTGCAAACTTTAGTCATGCATGAACGTGTTGATTTTGTATCAGAGGTTTCTTTCTTAGGTGGCAGCCTCTCAGTCCATAGCGATGTGAAACTTAAACTTAGTTACTTACTTAAACGTAGACCAGATCATGGCAGAAGTGTGTCTTGATGGTTCTTGTGTTGATGTTGACCATCTGAAACACCAGTTTGGGTCAATAACTTTTTTTTTTTTTTTATTTACAGTACGTACAGTTGTTTGAACTGATGATCTTGAAATCTGCATTTGTTTAGAAATGGTACTAAGAGACATTCCTGACTTGTGTAAATCTAACATCCTTTTCACTTCACTAATAGGAAGTTAAGAGGGCTTGGACTTGGCACCATTCAATTAATAATCTAAATGCATGTATGTGTAGTTTTTGACTCTGTGTGTTTAGTTTTGAGCTTGTGTTGAAGTCAGAAATCCTCAAATGAATTGAACCATGTGCAGCAAATTCTTGGTTTTTCATTTATTAAAGACGCATGTTGTACAATTGTTCTGCCTCAGCGGCAAAGTTCAGTTTCACTTCAGACTTTCCTCCTGATCCCATGCGACTCTGAGTATCTTGTTGTGTTTCAGCTGATGTTTCTACTACAAATCATAGTGTGTGGATTCGTAGACATTCTAAAATACACTTATGTTAAATGAAATGATCACAAACTAAAGCTGACTACAAAAAAAAAAAAAAAAAATCTAGAGTTTTAAATCCATGTGAGTGAGCAGCTGTACGGGTTTGGTATGACCCGAAGTCTGCCTCTCATCTGTTTTTTTGTGTGCGTGTTCATTCCAGGTCTTGTCGTATCACGCCTCGGCCGCAGCGGAAGAATCACGGGAACTCCAGGTAACCGCGGTAAATTCAAATTTGTTCATTTAAGAATACACACTCACCCACACACATACAAACATCAGTAAGTACGTACATATATATGCAGATGTTGTCCTTCAGGGTCAGAGAAAGCAGAGTTTGTGTAACAAAACACCACACTGTCGAATCAGCAGGAAAGAGCCAATATAGCAACTCTATATGGCTGCTTTCCTCACAACCACATGCACTCACTTATAGTGGAGATCACTTGAATATGGTGAATATATCACTAAAATATAATATAATATATTAAACAGTACATTTTAGAAAACATTTAATAAAATTTCATTTCTGAAAGCAAATTTAAAATAAATCATTTCAGAAAACATCTTTTAAGAATCTGAAAAAAATTGATTAGCAAATCAGAGATTCCAGTAAAACATCACAACATGTATCAGAACACTTTAATAAAATGTGTTTGACAATTAATAACAAATAATTGACATCTCATAATTAAGAAATTTAGAAAACACAATAAAACTCCTACACCAGCTGGAGTGTTGGAGAGACTGCTTATAAAAAGGAGAGAGGGCAAACAGGTGAAAACAATGATTCAATAATTACAGAGAAAGCTGGAGTTATTGAGGGTGTGGAGTGACAGGAAAAGAAGTGCAGAGAACCAGAAGTAAAGCTGGAATCGTGACAGTAGTATTAGTTGAGGTTTTATTAGGGCGTTTCAGGGAAAGCTTTTTGTTCAAAGTAAGCATGGTGGTGTAGTTTGGAGGTGAGGGTTTTTGAGATTTTATTTTGAGTGATTTAGTTTCCTTTGGAAGAAAATATTTTATACTTAACTCTGTAGACTGAGACAGGAATTCAATGATGTTCCTGTATCAAGAATATCACCTTTTGTTTGCACTGTTACCAAATTTCAGTAACTTTATTCATGGTTCTGGTGAAGTTGACTCTAATTAACAAATCCACCTCTTTCACATGAACATGCTTATAACCAAATAGGAAAACCAAGGTTGTCCTGCATGGACAATTAGGTTCAGTAAATGAGTTGAACTTGCCCCATGACACTGGAAGTGATATACAACACGACTTTTGAACATTTTAGACATAGGATCATTGGTGGATGTAAAATAATACATAATATCCATATAAGAACTAACCCTGGGTTTGATTTTTCTTCTTCGGTTTTTCCAGTGAAGGGCAGATGGATCCATAGCTCATTTGTCAATAATGTAACTGGTTTTCTGGCACTCAAAGGCAGCTCTCCACATATTAACAAGCCCAGCTTTCACACCAGCCTTTAAGACACCGCAAGGGTTCTGTTCTGTTCTCCTCTCCTTGTGGCAAAGTGACTGAACTAACAGCATAACCTGCTTGAGTGGCCTCCCTTGAGTGCTACAGAGAGGATGTGTCACTTGGTATCTAGGACACAGGCTTGATTTTTTTTACCCAAGAGACCACTACATACAGTATGAAGGATGAAAACCCTCTTAATTGTGTAGTTAAAGCTGCTAATGTAACTGCGGCAGCATTTTTATGTCAGTTTTGTGATGTAAAACTATAAGAGTTAGGATTCTGGAAAATGATCACCTTATGACCAGTGATTAGTCCTACTAATAATTCAGATGTTAGACTTTAATATTCATGTATGTGTGTGTTTAAAGGTAACCACAGTTCCCTCAGCCCAGTCGTTGGGTATTCTGGACTTCAGCTTCAGTGACTTCGACTTGTCAGACACTGAAACCACATTGGCTGCCATCCGCATGTTTGTCGACCTCAACTTGGTCCAGAACTTCCAAATGAAGTACACGGTAAGAACTGAACTGGGAAGTTATTCAAGTCGATTATACTATACTATAAACATTTGTCTTTAGTTTGTCTCTCCATCCAAAACTTCAGTTCATCACAAGATATTGTGACAAATACCCGGCATATCGTATATATTTCAAATAAGAAATCAGTAGTGAAATGAAGGTGATGGATGCCGTGAAACCTACAAGATCTCCTGAAGAGAAAAAAACAAATACAACCAAACCAAACCAAACAAAAACCATGTCAGGCGTGTGCAAGAGAGAGACCATCTTGGAAGTCAACCAGCTTTTATAGACTCCATGCAGGTGAGGGCAATTGCTCCATCAGGTGGGAGTGGCCAAGAAATAAAGGAGGGTCTGAAATAAAGAGACAAACTCAACCTTTATTAGGTTTTCACCATCTCAAATGTTCTGCCAAATCAACCAAATCTGCTTTTGTAAACTGAGTTCATGTCCTATGAGAGAGTATTTTCAAAAACTCAGAGACCAGTATATTACTGTGTTCAGTTTCCATGTTTAGCACAGTCACATGGACTGCAGAACTAGAGAAAACTACTTTAAGGATAAGGATAGGATAATCCGCTTTATTGTCATTGATCACATTTACATGTTACAACGAAATTTGACTTCTGCATTTAACCCATCCCCCCTTTGGGGGAGCAGTGGGCAGCCACAGGCAGCGCCCGGGGAGCTAGCGCTGAGTGTCTTGCTCAAGGACACACCTGGTATGGGGGATGGGCTAGGATCTGGGCTGGAATTCGATCCTGCCACCTTCTGCATCCCAGTCTGATGCTTATCCCATTAAGCTACCAGGCCGCCTTTAAGTACATCAAGAAGAAAACAATGCCGTCTTAGCTATACAACACAGAGAATAACTAATACTATTACAATTGTTTCTGTGGGGGGCGTCTTTAAGTTGTAGTGTTGTGTGGTCTACTAGTGTCTCTTTAAAATGACCACTTCGAGTGCCCAACTTGACTTTCTAAATTGCACACATACTGTAAGGGTTTTAAGGGTAACCCAGAGGTAAGAGGTAAAGATAAGAAAGACACTGTGTGTTTTAGGGAGTTTTCACACTTAGGCCATGAAAATGAACTCAGAGTGATTAGTCAGCATTTTCTGCCAATATGTGAACCCCTCTGACAAGAGCCTATAGGCTTGTAGATCACATGCCACTAAGACACTCAGGAAAAATAACACTAACTAACAATAGCAACTCTCATGGAGGAGTAGTAGTTTGGTCTGTAGAAAGCTGCCAGTAGGTCTGAGGGGGTCCTGAGGATCTATAGTGTGAACAGAAAGAGAACCGAGTCCCTTTTCTGTTGCTGCACTTTAAGATCACTCGGTTTGGTTTGTTTAAAAAAGACTAACACCACAAAGCAGAACAGGCAACACACTCATCACTCAGCTGTTTGTGACGTGCTTGATTGGAAGTCAATCTACTCCAAGACTGGACCAATCAGAGAAGAGCTGCTTAACACTATTTCTCTCATATAGCATTCCCAACTCTGCCTCCTAATCACATGTTGAAGCGCCCTTCACAAAATTGCTGAAGAATTCATTGTTGGTTTTAGTGGATGTATAGGTATTGTTGAAAATAATATTCATTTAGAAAATTACCAAAATTATCATTTAAGAAAGGAGCTTTTACATTTCTGTTTGAGCACATATTTAAAAATGAAATACAGACTGTTAGTGAGCTTTAGAGGTGTGCTTCCATCCTGCTCCCAGTCTTTATGCTTATCAGCTCCCAGCTGCTGTACAGAGCTCATTGTCAGTCCCTCTGCAATAAAGGCAACATGCAAAACTATATTAATATATTAAATTCTACTTCGTTTTTTCTTCAGTGTAGTGTTTTGTGCTTTTGGCAAAAGTTCTATCTTTTCCAAGCATGAGTTCAACTTCAGAACTCCTTGTGGCGACAGAAGCAAAAATAAAACACTGCAAGCCGAGTAAGAAACACAATTGAGTAAAATGCTCATCAATTACTAAGAAAATGCTCATTTCTCCATCAGCACATGTTCAGCGTGTTTTGGGAACAAAGCCTGCATCACATTACAGCTAAATACACAAGGCTTTATTTTCATGAATATTTATATCATGGCAACACAGAGACCACAAAAGCTGCAACTCACAACAACACCACCACCACAACACACTAGATTGTTGTTGTTCTCAGTAGATGTCATGGAAAAAGACACGAGCAGCTTCCTGCGTTGTTAATTGCAGAAAACAATCTGCTTCTCATTGTCTGCAGCATTAGACCATTACAACATGAGTGTGTTTGTGTGTTCGACGATGAGTGAATGCATTTACAACTGAGTTAATATTTGTGTATTTGCCTGCATCCTTAACTCCGAGACCACACACACACACAGCACCACGATACACCTAAAACACTTCCCCTCCAAAAATCACTCATGCACTCTTCCCTCCATTATCTCCGCCTGTCAGACCCACCACTGTCCTCGCCCGCCTCCCCCCCTCTCGGCGCCAGCGCTGCCTGGTTGCTCTCGGGTTTGGCTCTCCCCCTCGGTACGCTCTCCATGTGAAGAGGTCCTTGTATGTTGGTGGCTGACCTCTGGAGTGCCTGCGGAGAGAAGCCTCATAAAGAGGAGCTTTGATTGGACGAGATTAGGTCCCTCGCGCAGCGCGGCCTGTCAGTTTGACATTCACACCAGGAGCTGACACACTGACCACCCTGGAGCATCACATCCTGGGGTTAAACTGTACATGTTGTTATCGAATTTTACTATTATTTAATATTATACAGTCATTTATTATAATCTTAAATCAAACTGCAATGATCCCCTTGGAGAAAATTAACTTTAATTTGATTACCTGAATAATGACTTGGCATTCTAATGGTGTCTCAGCTTGAATTATGTTTTTACTGATTTGCCGGCTGTGTGCAGTGTCTTCACTCTAAGGAAGAACAAACATTCTGACAGTCAACTCCCTGTGCTCACAACATAACATTTGCTCTGTCTTTCTTGTGTAGTTATTTTAAACCCAGTCATTAAGTAGAAACTCCAGAAGAGATGAAGAACTTTTAGCTAAAAGGCAAAAAAACAGTTCATTCCCATGAATGACTTTTTTTTTATCTGACAGGTACAAAGAAAAAAAAGATTGTTTTCACTGATAGTATCCCTGTATACACCTCTGCATCAATGGTACCTTCACGCATGTGCACGTCACCCATGCTGTGGTCACTGATGCACCTCCATATCATCACAGATCTTTTTTCACTGATTACAGACTGAATGGGCTTTTTCATCTTTGGTGCAGAGAACCAGAAACAAGCTGATGTATGGCTTCCTCCTTGCACAGTAGAGTTTCAGGATGCATTTCTGCATGCAGCAGCAGACTGTGTTAAGTTACAGCAGTTTTCCAAAGTAGTCCTGAACTCATGTGGCTGTATTTATCTGTTACCACCTGGCTCAATGGTGGCAACAAAAAGAGAGGTCACACACAGAACTATATTCTTCAACATAGTGTATTTAATCAAAATAACAAACATAACTGAACATAACTAGTGAGGTGTGTTAGAGTGTGGATGAGTGAAAAATATGGTGTTTAGTGTTGATGTGTGCAACACAAATGTGCAACACATCAACAAACAAAGGGAGGTAGGTTGAGGAGGATGAGAGAGAGCTCACAAGGGTTCTCCTTTATGCCCTTTGGAGGCCCCGCCCAGATGTTACAGGTTCAACTAAACCAGCCTCCCAAACCCCACCTACTAACTACCTGCAGGAACGAACCCTGCAGAGCAGAATACGAAGGCCCACAGTGTGAGAGCTGTCACATATTATCATGCAATGCTGCCTGAGGTCACACTCACTCAATCCTTAACCTTTACATACTAAGATTTCCCTGGAGTCCCTGAACCTTTTCACAATATTATGTACTGTCGATGGTCAATGACCTAAATATTCTTTTTGAACTGAATGGCAATTCTTTCATAATGTTTGGCACAAAGTGTGGGGCCATGACCCAACAAGACTGAGCCTTTGGTAGATGCTCCTTTAAAACCCAATAATGCTACCCTCACCTGTTACCATTTAACCTACTAATTGAGTATTACATAAATGTAAGCAGTGCAGATGATGGATGGATAAAAAAAAAAATTAACTAATTACTAAATCATACATATGAAATGCAGAATTAGGATGAGGGCTGATAAGGCTTTAAAATGAAAAGGACTTCCGGGGTTGAAAATGTCTCTTTCTGCTCATTCTCTCTTCTGTAGAGTTTATGTCAGTGGGTTCTGAGTGTGAAGAAGAACTACAGAAAGAATGTGGCCTATCACAACTGGAGACACGCCTTCAACACCGCCCAGTGCATGTTCGCGCTGCTCAAGTCGGGGCGGTTACAGGTCAGTGCAGCAGGTTAGGCTGAGCTGATTCTCTGACAGCTGGCTTTTTAAAAAATGATTCCTCACACACACAGTTGATATGTTATACAGTATTATTCTTGTTTTGATGGATCCCTCCAGTAAAGTATATCAGTTACTGTCTATCTTTCGGGCAGCCATAGGTGCCATAGGTGACTGCAGCACACTGTGGACCACTGAGTGTACATATAATAAACGAGTCTCTTGTTGTCTGTGCATACAAACACACTCTGACATCCAAAACTGAGTCGCTTGCAAGTGAAAAGCGTCTTCATCTTTTTGGACAATCAAACCTCTGAGATAAACAAAAACAGTTTGTGGGTGTTGTGAAGAGGACAGCATACATTTCATAATTTGCTGTTCTGAAAAGTTAGTGTTCAACAGCTGAAACTCAAATTTTAACTCAATGGCTTTTCAGCATGCACCACACTTACATCTGCATTACCATGCTAAAACAACAACACAACTTTGAAAGAAAAATGTAGATAAATGAATCATTTTCACTGTGTTTGGCAAAGTGAAAATATTTGGCAGTAATATTACACTTGGACCAATATATTTCCTACACCACCAAAAACATACTGTTGTTTGGAAAAGACTGAAAACAGGTGGTTTCTGTGACACAAAACTAATTTGTGCATGAAATATTGACAACTATCAGCAGCACCAGCCTGTCAACATAAGCATCAGCCGTGCTGGAGCCCTGCTTTGAGCTGGGGTGTATGTAGAAACAGCCTTGCTGCTGCATGCCCACACTGCTGACGCTGTGTGGAGAGCTACAACAGTGCTTCATGAGCACAGCCACAAGGCTTTTGTTTGGTTTAATGATGGCAACAGACTGACATGTGTTCACCAGCTGCTGTGTAGATGCAGTTTGTCTACGTATTTTTCACCTTCAATCTTTCCTCCAATTGTCATTCCACCTCTTCATCCACCCCTCCACCTCCTGATAGAATAACCTCAGCGATCTGGAGGTCTTGGCTCTGATGATTGCAACTCTCAGCCACGACCTGGACCACAGAGGAGTCAACAACTCCTACATACAGAGGTACAGCAGGAGAGCATGAGTCATTTAAGTATATGTATGATTGTATATGCATGTGTGGGAGCAAGCTTTATCCACTCTGTGAGTTTCTGATTTCTTCTCTGTGTATGTGTGTGTCCAGGAGCGACCACCCACTGGCCCAGCTCTACTGCCACTCTACCATGGAGCATCACCACTTCGACCAGTGCCTCATGATCCTCAACAGCCCCGTAGGTGCACTCACTCACTCGCGTCATAGTTATGCATAGGAAGCCTCCCAGTTAACCCATCATTCTTGTCATCATATCAGTTATAGGAGGACATTTAATTAAAAATAATAATAATTATAACAGCAGACTTGACTTTGACTCTAGAGTCCCCTGTGTGTGTGTGTGTGTGTGGTTAAGTTTAAGGTGAGAGATATATAATGGTTTTGTTTAAAGGTTAATAAACCTGTTGTGTGTGAAATGACTTTAAAACTGGCTGGGAGGGTGTTTAGTAATGCTGTAAACAGAAAACTGGATGTTGTACTGCAAGTTTGGATATTTTGTCAGAAAAAAGTCAGGCTACATTTTATTTCTATGTTCAGTATCAACGTAATTGCGACCTGCCATGTCTGCCATAATGGCCAACAAATTCTCATTATGTTAATAGGAAACGTAATCCAGTTGTGTTTAGGTTGCAGTTTTCTTGGATCTAAAGTAAAACCTCTGTATATTTTATGATATGTTATTGTTAAAAAATACTTTTGGCTAACATTTCCTGGAGGTACAATTGTATCACGCTGGATTTTCTATCTTAGCTCACATAAGACTATAATCAGGCTGCGTATTCCTGTCAATGCAGTTGAGTTGTTAAATTGAGTTTTCCAGTGGTCTGTATATTTGTTTGGTGAAGTGCATTGAAGTTTTGATTGCCATTATGCCTATTTAGCCTAAAGTTGACGTACCCGACCAAACCCAAACATGATTTCTAAATTTCTGCCTGGACCAGACCCAAATCCTCTTTTACCGATATGTCCCATTGGGTTCAGTTTGAATATCCAGCCTCCAGTTCACATGAAGTTGCAGAGGGGTCTAACAGAGTGGAGCATCTTCTCTCAAAATGTACAGATGCCAGCTACAGAGAGACAGCATCTGTACATGTTCCCACTTTTCCCACTTTGACCTCTTACACATAGTAAATTCATCCATTACTAAACTGACTGACTCTGTAATGTGACATGGGGGGAGCCTAAATTATTACCCAATTCTGCTGCTCTGCTGAGCTTTTTAGGTTCCTCTAGTGCATTGTTTATTTTTACAACCCATTTACTAACACTGAGTCAGAGATGCACTCATCAACCCCCACAGGCAGCCATTTCCCGCAAAAAAGCTCAGATAAACACAAATTTGATCAGAAGTACCAAACAGAGATAACATGCCCATATAGTGCTGCTGCCTCAAACGACCAACTGCATGTTTTCTGTCCATCATGGATGTGAGCATAGTAGCAGGAACAGACCAAGAGAACAAAAACATCAGGTAAATCATCTCGTCACACTCGGAATGTATTCCCATCTCAGTTATGTAAAGCATGACATCAGTTGTCTTTTCACAGCTGCAGCTGATTCGGTATGTAACAGCTGAGCTCTTGGTACAGTCCAGATGCTCCATCTCTCTTCTCTCCTTGTGTCCCTGCAGAGATTATTTCAAAACTTTTATTGTTTACAAAGCTCTGTGGTGTACTACTGCAGATTATACTGTTTATCCTCACTGAAGCCTTTTATGCATTGGGAGGTTTTGTCAGGTTTGTCTCATCCAGATGCACTCCACCTGCTGCTTAGAGTCAAACCAGGGCATCATCCCTCACTGGCTTCCCACCCATCAACTGTGTGACTGTTAGGCCTTTCCTACCGGGAACTGAACTAAGCTCTTTTTTAGCAGTGTTGATTCCTCCTTTGCTTACACATGGCACATGATAGAGAGCCAGTCTCCTACCAAGTGTGCTTCCTTCTCTCTGAATACCTCTTTCTTATAGTCTTATCTGATGCTGGCTTCACTCCCTGTGAACACTCACACTTTCAAAACAAAACGATCTTCAGATGAATCTTGTACTTGTCCTCGACTGTCTTTGCAGATTTATGATTCACTCCCAGTGCTTCTTCACAAAGGACGAGACATAAAAGAAAAACTCAAAAGAAATCTCTTAATGCTTATCTCCCTATCTGCTTTCTCAGATGCTCTGTGGTAAACAAACTTGCCCCTGTCTAATCTAAAACCACCTTGAACATTTGGCCTCCAACTGGACAAAACAAAATCTCTTATTATCCTGTCAAAATATCACACACACAATCAGTCAACACATTAATCTGACATGAATAAAGAAGTTAAATGTAGATTTTTCACTACAGTTTCAACCTAGAATTACAACCTTGCAGTTGTACGCCTCCATCAACCCTGTCTGTCCAGACTCATATTCTAATCAGTTCATCAATGACAATGTTTGTGACAAATCTGAAGAAATCCCCTGAAGGAGGTCCTGAGTTTCGGTATTCATAAGAATGGGATGGACATGAGGTAACAGGTCACCAAAATCAAATCAGGCACATATATGGAAATTTGGGAGTTAAAAAAATCTATCAACAACATATCGGCTAACAATTTTTTGTTTTGTTTGTGCCACATGATACATCCTAAGTAACACATTTAACAGTCTAAAAAGCTAATAGTGGCAGATATACTAGTCTGGCCAATGTATGGGTCTAGCTCTAGTTTAAATGTAACTTTTTGACGCTGTGAGCACAATTCACCTTCTCTTTGTTGGAAGATATTTGTGTTTGTGAGTAGGTGAACTGAACCTTTGAAATGTCTTTACAGTGATGGATTTACAGTGGAAGCCTTTACATAAACAGATGTACGTCACCTGCTTGAGAGCGCTTTTGAAAGGTCATCTTCAAACTGTGTCACAGTTCAGATCAGTTCAGCCTCAGCTTGATTATGGCTGTTGACTGATCCTGGATCTGTCTTATTTATTAGGCCTAATGTCTTCTGCTAGCCCACCACACAACACTCTGTTAGCCCAGTAAAATAAAGTGGCCTACAGTCTGATCTGATCTTTATGGCCTCAAAACAAACTCTAAATACACTCCTGACTCTACAGCACCAATTAACCCCACTGCTGCTGGATACATTTAAACATATTCACACACACACCCTTTTACAAACTTTGTCACACGCTGACTGATAACAGTTTATGCACGAACACACTCTTAAAAAGCACTTGAAGTGGACATGAAATAATGTGTCAACTCGCTTGTACATATAAACACTCAAGACATGTGGCCTGCATTCAGTGATTTGTGTGTGTACTCCTGCAGTCTGCTGTTATCACAGTAACTCCTTGGCGGTCCATTACAGTGCAAACTGCGGTCAACACTATCAGCGCATAATATTTCTCAGAGAATTACTATCTCACTATCACTGTCAAACCTTCATGTATGTACTACATAAATGAAATAACACGCAGAGCTATATCTGCACTCACACATTTCTCTCTCTCCCAAGGGAAACCAGATTCTGAGCGGCCTCTCTCTGGACGAGTACAAGACCACTCTGAAGATGATCGAGAGAGCTGTTCTGGCCACCGACCTCGCCCTGTACATGAAGTAGGTACCAAACGTCAAACCCAGATGGAAATCAGACTGAAGAGGGGTTGAGAGGGACACAACGGAGGAGGAAAGGTCCATTTGGGCAGAGCAAGGGATTGGAAGGGAGGTTATTGTGAAGTACTTTGACTGGACTCCCGGGAGTTAAGCAAATATTATTATTATTATTATTATTATTATTAGTATTAGTATCTTGTAACTAATATGAATTACATACATTCATATTTGCAGCAATTCAAGTAGTTACATTAGTTTTTGGTCATTTTTAACTAGTGAAACTACAAGCAGAGATGAGATTGTTTTGTTGGGTGTGTTCCAGGAAGCTGGATTGTCAGCTCACCAGGGAAAAAGAAAACATCAGCATTCATTTGAAGTACAACTCAGACTCTTTAAGGTGCTAAATGCTCCACTAGTCTCTAAGTTTGTCTCGCTGCTGCTGGGTGCTGAGCAGGTAATGTGCAGCAGGCTGATCTTTTGCTGGAAACAGCCGCCTGCTGCAGCTTGAGATTGACAAGAGCAGAGTCTGTGGCACTGCACAGAAATACTGGGCAGATGGACAAACTGTCAATAAATACAACATTTACTTTCCCCTAAAACTATACATTAAATTTTTAGCTATACAGAGAGCTGTAGAGGTCCTGGTACCAGCTAGACTAGTACATCTGCCACTATTAGCTTAGTAACATGTAACACTGTAAAATGTGTTACTTTGGATGTATCTTGTGACTTACCGTTATTCTATATAGAAACTAACCATTTCCTTAGTATTCAAAACTCTTTACCTAAAACCCCAAACCTTTGCCCAGAAAACTGTAGACAGATAAATAATTACTTGGCATTCTCTAAATAATACTTGTTTCAGTTTATAATTATATTATTTAGTCAATTTCTGGGATTCTTATATCCTTTGAAGCAGTAATTGGCTTCTTCTGCAGTGCATTGTATTAAATGGGGGTCTTCTCATCAGCGCTCCTTCAACCACCTTCTCTTCTTTCATGTATCTGCCTCAGTGATTTCAGCTCTTATCTCACCCCTCTTTCAGTCTAGACAGTGGGTGGTTGAGGAGGTAAATATATGAGGATAATTATCTGCTGCCTCATTGTGCGTGTGTTCTCAGGAGGAGAGGGGAGTTCTTTGAGCTGACCAAGAACAACCAGTTTGTTTGGGAAGATGAACATCACAAAGACTTACTGAGGCGAGTACAAAGCTTCTAAAGCTCATATAAAAAGGAATGATTTGACATTGTGGGAAATATGTTCAGATTAGCATGAAAATCAAATTACACCACTGTACATACTGTGAGTGCAATATTAAAAATAGTCATGGTAAATTTGACTATAAGCTTCAGCTTGAATTTCCCATGATCTTCTTAACACATAAATGAGCTGTAGGGGTTTTAAGATTCAATATTCTACTTTTACTCATGTTTGATGTTCAGCACAATATGAACTTACTCACTGATATACGACCATTCACAATTATCTGTAGGGTGTGAGTCTATTGAGGTGAACGTATGTCGTTGTGTCTCCCTCTTTCAGGTCAATGTTGATGACTGCATGTGACATCTCAGCCATCACCAAGCCCTGGCCAGTGCAAAAAAGGGTAAAACATTTCACCTGTCTCTTATTAATCTGTGTTTTGTTTTGAACTGTAATTTTTTTTAAATTTTGTCCTCTGTCCTTCCTTACCTGTCTGTCTGGTTTCTGAAGCTATTCTAAGCCAGACATTTTAAATTGTTTCACTACTCATCCAAGTAGCTTTGTCAGTCTGAAAAGGCTAAAAAGCTCTGTAAGGATGTGGGAAACCAGACTTCAATAATTCTCTGTGGATCTGTCTCTACAAGCGACACCTCTCACATTAGTCATTTCATCCTTTGTTAATTAATATAAAACATTATGATTAGTGCAGATTTTAATCACAGCAAGTCCTTCAGAGGTTAAATATCTACTGCTGAGACTTAGTAACTGAGCTGCGGCCTTGAGTGCAACGTGCATGAAAGCCACTGCTCACTGTATTAGTGTTATTTCACTCACCGTGTCTCAATTTTGATTCTGTCTGTTCTCACTCTTCTGTACTTATTTCTTCACTCTCTCTCTCTTCTTCCCTCTCTAGTTTTCTTTGCACACACACTTGTTTCATCGCTCTCCTTACCCATCAGAGAGCTGTGTCCCCCGTTGTTTCATCTCCCTGGTGACCTTCATTAGTCTGCACCTTGTTAGGAAGGACAGGCACACTCAGTGTGTGCATGTGTGTGGTTGTATGTGTTGACAAGTGAGTGCTCATTAATAAAAACAGCTGTGGCCCTGTCCCCAGATGACACCTCTAAAAACATTCAGGGCAGTAAACATGCACACACATGCAAATATGTTCTCTCACTTCAGCACACGCACACTGGCACCTTATCCAGATCTCATTAACAAATTGTGCCTCTGATCTGTCAGAACTAAAGGGAAGATTACTTACAAAGATATACTTTTGCATGTGATTTGAATACGATTTTAACTATAATTAACATATGACTATGTCTCACTTTCATTTCTAGTGGGAATTTAAACCTTTTATTTCAGATTAGTTTTCATTTTTCAGATTTTTTGGAAGTTGGATGGAAAAATCAACTGACACTGACATTCTTGCTAATTTATACTAATACATTAGCATTCACCAGATTACACAACCATAGATGGTTAATTGTTAATTAATATTTTTATATTGCCAATGGGAAAAATAACTACATATAATATGAAAAGTGACTAATCCACAGAGAAATCATACTTAAAGCATTTTTGTGTCTTTGAGCTCATTGCTTTGGTTTGACAGCCAGTTACTTCAAGACATCTTAACAACTAGCAACTACTTCATTATTTGTACTCAGGTGCAGATCTACAGGGGGAAAGTGGAGGCAGATGCCCCTCCTATCTACTCCTGCAGATGATGTGTTTCATGTTGGATTGGTTGGCCAGGTCTGCCTTGAAAAAGAGGTGTTCTACCTAAATAAAAAAAAAGATTAAAAACTAGCTAAGGCACCCCTACAGCCTCCTGTAGAAACCACTTATCACCCTTTTGCCACCTCTGCTGGTACTACACTGTACTGTACTATACTAATGTGTACAAGTGATTTTGTAATAATTAAAACTTGCTGTGCAGGAGTAACACACTTATGTACACATAGTTTGAAATGCTGCTCATTATACAGAGTAGGCCTTTGTCATTATTCTCTACAGCAGCAGTTAGTTATTAATGTTCTTATAGAACTGTAGAGCTTATGGAAAACAAGTTGGAATAACTTGGAATTATCTATTGAGATTCATGTTCCTTTTGGTCTTGTTTTTACTTTGCTGAGCTTAGATGACCAAAGTGCCAAACAGTGAATGCACCGTAATGATGAATATAAGGCATTAGTGTGTGCTACCATCCTCCAAAATCAACAGAAATAAATCCAGTGATAGTTCTGTCCTGCTGCAGCTGGGAGTCCAATGAAGTTGATTTTATGTTGACATGGAGCTAATTTGCTTTGCTATGTGGACAGAAAAGCTCATATGACTGACATGAGGATAAATAAAGTTCCAAAGTTACTTACCCTCACCGGCTAACTTTTGCCTCATGCTTTGTGTTGGTTTTAGCCAGCTATAACAGGTTCTCTCTGGGAGTCCCCTGCAGCCTCATAGTGCTGAGCCTTGATTACAGATTCAATCAAGAGCTGCAGATGGCTTCAACACACACATAACACACGGAGTGACACTGATTGGAGCCCGAGGCTGCAGTCAGATCTCATTTACCCCTCTGTAAACAGATGGAGACCATTAACTACCACTCTTTTGGCAAGCTTCTCCTGCTCCATTTCTCTTTCTTTTGTTCTGAACTTTATACATAAACTTATATTCTCTCTCTTATATAATGTCTTTCTTGCTGTTTCTTCCATGCTTTGTTTTTACTGGTTTTTTTCAGGCTGCCTGTTTTTCCCAATATAGATTTCACAATATTCAATTTTGACAGTTGATTCTGGCAGCATTAAAAGTATTTTGGATGTCTCAACCTTACTGCCAAAATCAGCCTCCTAGGATATTCATTAAAATGCCTCCACTGAAACTCAAACTACCACAAATAGGCCAGAGAGTTTACAAGGTTGAGTGCACCAACAGGGCAGCACCATGATTTTCTAAAATGTCAAACACCCACCTCATCCAAATCAAACCGAGGATTTGATACAAATTATGACAGAAAATGTTGCTTGATATCTTGGTTTGAAAAGTGGAATCCAAAAAATGTAACTTTAATAGACTGTGTTGTCTTCATTGTGTTATAATAATAGTTTGCTTCTGACTCTGGAGTCACGTGTGGATGCACTTTAACAAGAACACCGATCTTGCCAGTTATTGCTTGTAGTAAAAGGTGATTGGAATTAAAATTGAACATCATTGATATATTCTCTTTTTGTAATATTCTTTTTTTTCCCCCCAACTGAATGTTTGTTGTATTTTCAAATCAGCATACCTGTGTTCGATTAAAGATTCTACATGAACTGATCTGTCTCTTCCATTTAATGCAGATTGCAGAACTGGTGGCCACTGAGTTCTTCGAACAGGGGGATAAGGAGAGGCAGGAGCTGAACATTGAACCTATTGTAAGCAGCCTAAAAACATCTAGAAACTTCTAAAAACTATATGCTGTGCTACACATAAGATGTGATGTGCCTCAGATCTGTTTTTGGTCCTCTGGACATTAATATTCCAACTATACATTACTGAATTACATTACAGCCAAGTTGTTTTGTGTTAGATGAACATTTATGGATTATGGATTTTTCATATTTAAGTAATTTATTTAATGTGCTCTTCCATGGTCTACTCAGAAAACAAGCAACTAGCTATAAATAATCATAAAACAGGACCTGGGGCAATTTTGAATACAAGTGCATAGACTATAAAATTGTGTCAGTGTCAGGATATGCTTGTTCTAGCTTCTGGAGTGTGAAGATTTGCCGCTTTTCTTTGTCACAAATGAAAAATCTTTGGGTTCTGTACTTTGGGTTTGGTCAGACAAAACAAGCAGTTTGAAGATGTCACTTTGGGCTCTGTGGAATTGTAATGTAGTATTTCAAGAACTCAAGGATTAACTGAGAATAACTGAATATAATTGGCAGCTCAATTGCTAATGAAAATAAATGTTAGCTGCAAGCCCATATTTGATCAGATTTTAAGTCATGAATTTGAGATGTGGGAGTGTCCTTTGTCCCTCTGCTCTACAACCTATCAAAGGAACATTGTATACAAACAGAGGAAAGCAGAAATTGGTGTTTGAAGCATCCAAATGCATGTTTTATTTGTCTTATGTAGTTCATGTTATTCTTTTTGTCCTTTCATCCTAGGATCTGATGAATCGTGAGAAAAGAGATAAGATTCCCAGCATGCAGGTGTCCTTCATTGATGCTATTTGCATTCAGTTATATGAGGTAATTCAGCCAATTTAACTTGTTGTTGCTTGTTATTATGTCTACAGAAATAGCTTTGCCTAATGAATAGCTGGTACACTGGTTGCCAATAGCAATGGTGGACATTCATTCTATTATATCCCACTAGCTGGAAAGACTCTGTCTGGCTGTCCCACATTTTGAAGGAACTTGTGGAAACAATATGTTAAAGGAATAAACACTGTGTTTAAACACAATACACAATAATAAATTCAGTTTCCGTTGTTAAATAAAAATGTCCCTGTCACTGTCACAGACCTTGGCTGGCATGTCGGAATACTGCTCCCCATTGTTGGAAGGATGTCTGAAAAATCGGCAGCATTGGAAACGTTTGGCAGAGGAATGCGAGAAGGGGCTTGTGAACGGCTTGGTGTGAACCCAAAGCTAGTTTGACTTTCAACCATCACAGATCCCCACAGTTCCCCCAGTCTAAGTGGGTCTCACAAAATGTCATGAAAATAGCATGATGTACATGTATGAAAGAACAAAGCAACAAACAAACATTATGGTGTGAAAAACACCCACTAGATTTGGTTTAATAGTCAAAAGGCAGATGCACTTGTCTACTCACGTCACACGACTTTCTGATTTGTTTCAATTTGGGTCTTATTTTTGTAGGTTTGTCCATCCTTCCTGTTTGTAATAATCAGTTTTGAGGGTGGATTTTTGAACTGAACCTGTAGATGCCCATGGGTAACTTACTAGAACCTAAAATCATGTTTGGGTTCTAGTAGGATTCGGTCAGGTTGGTCCAACTTTAGTCTATATAGGTGTAACTGCAATTCACTATATAACTACACTTAACAAATAGGCAGCTGGAGAACTGAAATGTCTGCTTCATTTGTGAGGGGGAGACTGATTCTTTGCTTTGAGATGTCAGTTTTACTCCAAATAAAATGCTTTGGATAAACTGCCTTATGTAACTGTTTACAACCTGCCTGATGATCTAACTGCATTTTCTTGTCCTGTGGCAATTTGTTGTAGCAATCTCACCATCTACTCAATCTGAATAACTTTGAGCACATACTTATAATGGATGGCTTTAACTACTAATATAAGACCCAAGTTCTTAATGTAAAATCTCAAACACATTCTAACATTAATTTAACTGTTACCTAACTCCCACAACAAACAGATGAGAATAACAATGAGAGACATGTCATTGTCTCAGAGATCCTGCTCATTTCACCGAACTTTGTGAGACTCATTTTCATGTTGTCACCATTCTGTCATAGCGGTCACTCACCACAGACAAGACCTGAGTCAGCACTAAGCTATATTTATTACCATAGCCATTGTTATTTTTGCACAGAGTGGCTTTCTTGTTGAAGTTTCACGTCCACCATCTCTCACGGGTTGTGATTTGTTCTATAGGGGAACACTGAATGGTAGGACACAAATGCTTCAGGATCAGGATCATTACAGTAGGATACATGTATTGTACTTACTCATTTCTTTACAGTGTCACAATAATCTCATAAGCTTGTTAAATATGTCTTTGTTCACAGCACACACAAACACAACGGTTTGAGTCTTTTGTAACTTTTTTGTCACTCATTGTCTTAACTATGTCTTTACATATTTATTTTTGTTTTTATATATTTATTAGAGTTTCTATATTGTAAGGTTATCATTTTGTCAAGAGCACACAGTTCTTTATAGAAAAAAATGTAGTTTTCATACTTAATAAATCCCATCTCTGCTTTTCGAAGGACCTTTCTTAGGAACAACTCTTTCAGATGACATTTGTACTGTATTGTGTTTGAGTTTTGTTTTTTCAAAATGTAAAACAGCCAAAGACTAGGCCTGCACTTTCTAAGGTCGTCGGTCTAGATTTTTCCACTGCCTTGCTGTGATCAAGTAGGACCACTTAACAATTAAAAGTCAAATGGTTAACCTTTTTTTGTAGTAAATTGCACATCTGGTCACATGAAAATGTCAGCCCACAGAAAAGTACTTTCCAACATATAGGTATGTGAACATAAGTCCAAAGGATTATTGCCAAAGTTTCCTGACTTGTGCTTTTTTGACATACAGGCCTTTAAAAATCCTTCAAATTATCAAAAAAAGAAAAACAAATCACTGCAGAGGCTTTCCAACAACAGAGAATTGTTCATTGCTCATTAGTGAACTAAGTTCTGAGCATTGCATCATGAAAGGGCTTTTACCAAACTGACAGCTAATAAAAGCTAAATGCACCATACTCTGATCCACAAAATGCTGTTAACACACTGACCCAATATTTCCTTGTTTTTAGAAAAACAATTTCCTCTCAGTGTAACAGAAGTAGCTGCAGTTAGCCATGGAAATACAATACTTAACTATTAATTCAAAGAATATGAATGTGATTTGGTTTCACAGCTTTCCATAACTAAATAAAGCATTGTGGTTTTATACCAAGCCTACAATCTCAAAAAAGTACAATCTCCACTACCTCTGATGAAGGGTCAAAAGTAGACAAGTGTGAGATCCTGGCTATGTAAAGCATTGCCCACTAAAATACAGGATCTCACCCTCTAGTTCAAAAGCAAACATCCAATATTTTTTTTAATAGCCAGTTTTCTTTGTGTATATTGGGAATTAAAGTTAATATTAAAGATGACTTACCATCGTTCAGATCACTTTACACTGTACACACAGTAAAAGATGCCACCTAGTTGTGTTTTATTCAAAGCAACAAACAGGCTCAACAGCCTGATCTTAATAAAGCACTTTTGAAGAGTCACATGCTAAGAAAGCTCATGTGTGTGCAGAACAGCAAAACTTGTTAACACGGGTTGATTCAGAAAAAGAAATCTGTCTGTTTTGTTGCATGTGCATGAGAGGGCATAACTCCACAGAGAAATGCTTTTTGTAGACAGCAGCCTCGTGGGCGTCTGCTGCAGGTGAAACAAGGTGAGAGGTGGAGTTCCACACCTGCGACCGTCGACATCACTGAGCCACATCAATGATACGTCCCATTAAATGATAATACTTAGTGTCTTTTATGGTTTCTGGATATTGTTCTATAATTTGCCAAGTACATGTGAACATCTAAAACCACCTTGTTGTTGAATGTTATGTTTGAGTGTTAAACTGCACTGCCACCTGTTGGTCAAAAGAAATAATACCACAAAAAAAATGATAGAGCCAAACTACATACATTTTTAATGACATTTCATAAAAGTTTTACATATAAAGCACTAGCTTCTAAAACAGAGATTGACAAGTTGAGACAAATGGGAAACACTAAGAAAAAGACTGCTGCTGATAAGTCATTGCTTATGAGAAATATTTACATCAGTGGAGATGGAGCAGACTCCACATTGTTCTCAAAAACACACAAGGCAAAGTGAAGGTCAGAGGGAAACTCAGTGGACAGGATAGTAGACAGAGACACAGACAGTGAGGTAGGACAGGGCAGTGTAAAATCTAAAAGGGGGGGGCAGTGGTCGATGTATATGCAGCTCATGGAGTTGATCGGATGTTTAAACTGAGTCGGTCCTCTTGTATGCCACCATACTGTTCACTTTGTGAATGGAGGTGGTGAAGGAACGTAAACGCACCTCCTCTGACTGATCAATGATCTGTGGCCCAGACTCTTCCCACTTGTCTGGAACCACCAGGTCTTTGTCCGTGTAGACCAGGAGGTCAAACGCACCTGTAAGAAGGGGCAAAGGCCAGAGTGTCAAAAGGATTAGTCTAATGCCTTTTTTTTTTTTTACAAAGCTGAAACAAATTTAAGGTTAAGTTAAGACTAAAGGCAAGAAGACTGTCGGGTTACTCACATGGTGTCTCCAGCAGAGGCAGGAAAGTAACAGTGGCCGTTATCTGTCTGATGACAGAGCGGATCTCATCCTGAATGGTCTTAATAGACTTCTCTCTGGGTGCACTGGGTAACACAGGAGAGCTCACATTATGTAGAGTACTGTGTACAGACACACTGAATGGGGCGTGGGGGAAGGCAAAGCCATCGGGTGAGAATGATCATGAATGAGCAGGACAAAGCTCTGTGTACACAGTACGAGCCTGGTTGTTATTATCAGTGGTCTGCGTTTATCACAGCTGGATTTTAGTCGACACAAAGGGTTAATGAGAATTCCACTGTAGGTTTTAATAACTTCATGTCTTGACCTCTGCAGTATTAGATACATATGTTGTATAAGTTTTTTCGTTTACTTCTACTTATTTACTGAGCTGGACTTTAAGTAACATTAACACTATGCTGCTGTGTCTTGTTGCTGCAGTCGCGGTGTTTATTCATCCATCTTTCATTTAGTGGTGAGAGGAAGGACTGCAGTATAATCAATCTGTTTGATGTAAATGAGAATCTGTCTTTTACTTCCTTTATGTTCTCAGAAAACTCTACTGGCATTAGAAACGTGTGGGTCACAGTTGTTGCCGTCCCTATGTGGAAGCCCCAGTGCAGCCTGCAGCGTTGACTTGATTGACTAATGCACTAGTGCCTTCTGAACAGTTGCTTAGGATGAGGCTGTCAATATTCTCTACTTTTCAACAAAAAGCCCCAAATCAACATGTGGACTTCATCTGTCTTTTCCCCTCCCCCGTCTGGTTCCTGCTGAAGGTGTAAACCTTTAGAATCACCTCACAAATATAAAGTTTTAATCAGTCACAGCTGAGTGCTGTGGGTTCTAGAACAAATGTTACTCACACAGGAGGAAGTGGTACATTTGTTGGACTGTGTTCGTAGTAATGAACCTCAGTTAAACTCTGTGTGTTGCCCTGGAAGATGAGTTCTGCTATTTTACCTTTAAATGTTTCATATCCATAAAATGTATTTCTCATAATTCATTACCTACTGAAAACCTACTGCCTCTCACACTGCTGAAGGACAAGTAGACAGTACTGACCTGATCTCCTTGGCCGACTTGTCACACTCGATGTCGAACTGCCATCTCTCCAGCACCTCGTTGGTTTCTAGACACGTGATCACCAACACCAGCTTCTGCACTGTGCACTCAAACAGCCACTCTGCAACACAGACAGCAAACACATTTACTGACTGGAGCCAGGAGATCTAACGCAACAACACTCTTCTTCAGACAGTACATAAAACAAATGAAGACAATCGAAGAGACACATTTCATTTTAAGTCAATTTGTGACACAGTGATGATGACATTTATTTTAACTCTTCAACAAAAAGAATATAACACAGTGAAGACAGTTTTATAATTATGCTCAAAGTCACACTGATGTTGACTTTGCTCAGTGTGCATTCTCAAAACTTTAAAGAGTCTAATAAAATCAAGCCTAATTCTAATCTGAATACATTTTTTAATCGTTATGTTTTTTTACAAGCAGGTGAAAGAAATATATTTTTGTTCTGAAATGTCTGTTGTCTGATTCAAAGTAGAAAAATTAACTTATTCACTGACTGACTGGAAAATCTCTCCTTCTTACTACTTTCTGTCAGTTTTTAGACTAAAAGATTAACTGCAAAATACACATATATATACACTACTCACAAAAAGTTAGGGATATTTGGCTTTCGGGTGAAATTTATGGAAAACGTAAAAAGT
>JAUMHL010000011.1:16827200-16850854 GCA_032362345.1 Sandelia bainsii
AGTACTGAAACATTGAACAGTTGGACATGTGCATTCAAAAGTTTACGGAAGGTCACATTAAGTTCACCTGTAAAGGTCATAGTGCATTTTAGGTTCATCTGGAAATTTCACCCGAAGGCTGAATATCCCTAACTTTTTGTGAGTAGTGTATATATATGATCAATAAAGACAAATGTTAGTTTAATCCCCAAATTGCAAAGTTTCTTTAGATGGTCTGTGAGCATCGTTACTGTTGGGAATGCAAACAAGCTAATTTCAGATAAAGTGTGTGACATTTTATTGTGTACAGTGACATGTTTGATTTAACTTGTTTTAAGTAATTTCTCAAGTTTCCTGAGCCATGTGTCTGATTGCAATCATGTCATATTAGCACATGTGCAATGTGTATGTCAGAACAGCACAGGATGCACTACAGCCATGTGTTACATTAGCCTGGTGTGTCAGTAACCGATAAAATTTATCAAAAATAATCACTTCAGGCCACAGCTGCACACACGTGCATAATTCCAATGCTTACAGATCAGGACAGGGAGACTTTCATGGATCTTTGATAACTTAGTTCACTTCAGCAAGACTAAGACAAAGAACTCTAAACAACGATCTTCCTATAAGCATCTGTGTTTACAACTGAAACCCCCTGAAAAAAAGATTTTATGCATCCAAATGTGAGAGATTCAGTGTATAAAGAAACAAACCATCAAGGCTACCTTTGAGCTGAGACACCACATTTGTCAGGTAGTTCTTCAGTTTGGGATCAGTGGTGAGCTGAAGACTCATGTCATAGTGGGTCACTCTGGTGAATGTCTCTGGAGGATAAATGCCCCGTTGGTACAGGATGCTGTTGATGCCAAATGCTGTGGTGGTGAAGACGAAAGTGAACAGTTAAGGCATCATGAAAATTCAGTGACCATCTGGGACAAAATGATTCTGTCACGAGATCCACAGTTAAACAGGATTCAAAGTACACTCAGACTGAACATGTCAAAGCTTAAAAAAACATAAAGGCAAGGTAAGTACTATTTGAAAATTTTACATCTTGAAATTTTAAATAGTATCACAACATTGCATTTGCAAAATATTAACGCAGCAGTTTAACACGTGTGGATGTGGTATAAATATACAAATAAATACACACGTACAATGTTCACTTTCCTTTTATACTTTTTTCAGTTTGACCGTGTAGGAGACTTTAGCTAACAGCACTGTTACAGCAGCTGCAGTCCTTTCTTTCAATTCAGTATTGAAACACAATGAGCTAACAGCAACTGAGCGAACCTCGTCCATAAACAGGCTGTGTAGAAATGCTGCCATGCATAAAAGCAAAACATACAGCTACTAGACGGTGACCGACAGCTCTTCTGAAACTTTATAGTCTTATGGTAAAATCGGCTTATATAATGCACAAAATAGTATCTAACAATGTTATTCTAACACTCAACTGAACTCCTTATCCTGTTCGGGTTGTGAAGCTCCACTCATTCACATGGTGGGCGGAGCACTTTACTGTGGACACGTTTAACTCAAACGTTACATGTTTAGCGATACAAACATAGTTTGGTGGGGTATGAGCCGAAGCGATGAGTTTTTCGACGACTGTTACTTTCAGGTTTTTGATGAACTAGTACTTCATATGCTGAGCTACACTAAGTTACACAGGCCTCGAAACCTTAGCATATTAGCACAGCATTTCTGTGCATGCGTGTCCAAAGCGTCAAAACGGGATGCAGAAGAAAGAAATATCAATACTTACAGAAGAACTCGGCCACCAGCTCCGCACTTCCTTTGAGAGTAATACCTTTCAACGTGCTGGTCATTTTCTTTTGAATTTTCTGTTAATTTGTCGGGGGAAAAAACTTTGTTGTGCCTTCTCCTCTCTAGCCTTCAACTACCCGCCGTCCAGTTTGAAATTTGTCAGCTCCCACTAACGCGCATGCGTCTGCGGCGCACGAATGATGACATACAAAATGTGCTTACAATTAGTTGACTCTAGAGGGCAGCGCATGAACACTCGAAACGCTCAGTATTTGTCATTCAAGATTCAAGATTCAAAACACTTTATTAATGCCAGAGGGGAATTATTTTGGCATGTTACAACAGCTCGCCGTTCAAACAGAAAGAAAGAACCAGAACCAGAAAAGATTAACACCAACACAAATACTAAATACTCAATTTACAGAAAATAGGTAATAAAAATAATAAAAATGAATCAAAACTAGGTAATTTTCCGGTCATAATAAGTCCTGTGTATAATGTAGTGGGTTATCGGATTATAAATATGCTATAAATATGATTATGATAGTGATATAGTTTATTCCTGCACTTTTCAGTTACATTTCACATTTAAATTTAAATGTCAAAAAAGTTTCACGCTTATAACCGAATAGCTGAGAGTTTTTGTCAATGTATGTCACCTCAGAAAGGTTTAATGAAAAGTCACTACAGCTCACTTAGTTTAGTTTACACTATCAGAATCTTTATTAACAGAGATAAAATTATACAATATTTTGCAATCGAGTTCCAGGACGTGAGTATTTATATAGTATAGTAGATCTGATCGGGACAGATCAGAAAGACAGAAATTAATTGTAAGCATCACTACATTTTGTACACAGTTTACCTTTTGTCACTATTATTAGTGTTGTTTTATGATTGTATGTATGGATTGCACACTGGCCAAGATTAAAATGAAATCAGGTCATTTGTTAGTTTCTCCATTAATGTCAAAAAACAAATACAAAAAAATGGATATTGCAATGACTTTTTAAAATGTTTTACTTTTTAAAACAAACTGAAGAAGATGGCCACTTTTTCACCATCTGCTACTAATGTCAGCTGTTTCACCTGCAGATACCTTCAAACTCACTCTCGTCTCTTCTCAGTAGAAACCCTGCTGCTTCCCTGACCGCTAAAGAAGGTGATGACTGTATAAACTATAACCACAACAGTGAAGTCATCATTCAGAACATATTTCACAGCCTGCCTGCTGCTCACAGGCATGGCACTAATCATCACTGTTCTCCAAAAGCCTCACAGTCACTGACGATAACGGAGGCATGCAAATCCAGAAGGCGTAAAGCAAGTTTTTCTCTACATAAGCCATCCAATGCAACATGTCTCCTCAGCACTGTGATGATGAGAAAAAATACTATACTAAATATACTAAACTCTTCCATAACAGGAGTAAGGGTGCTGTCTCCAAAAACTCAAACTTAAATTACACAAGTAAAGTTAATGAAATAAATGATGATGATATGATGCAAGTGGAGACAAAATAATCAGATTTTTTTTTACAATTGTTGTAATTTCTTAGCTTTGGCCTTCATTCCTGTATGACATTGTTTTCATGCTGTACTGGGTGGAGAGATGTGGCTCCTAAAACAATCAAAAGTTGGAATAAGAGAACTGAATCTAAATCTCATTCTTGTGTGTGCTTTGGCAATAATGTCTTATGACTGTTTACATTTGTGTAGATCTGCTTTAAATTAAACATGCTTAAATAGTAACACTTAACCAAGCAAACAGCCAACACATTTACTGACACGCAATCAGCAATCTAATAAACGTACGGAAAGTCATGCAAAGTAAAAACCCCTTAAACAATAATGGCTGGTTTGTGGTCATTTTTAACTTCAGTTCAGCCTATAGCTTCCAGAGCCGCAGTATTACAACACTGGCTGTCATCCCAGTGAGAAACCCAACTGGTGTCACTTTAACAAGTCTCTGCTGGTCTAAACTAACAGCTCTATGGTTTTTATATTGAAAGACCTCAGCACCACAGTCATGTTTCATAACAGAGACTGTGGGTACTGGCATCAAGCCTTCTCAACGAAAAGCCTCTGTATCTGTCTGGTACCACCAAAATGATATGGCTTTTGCAAGTCCTCTGTGCTTATAAATGATTTGATGAGTTCCTTTTTTCTTCAAGAAAAAAGCGTCAAGTCTATTCTGTCGCATGGGACAAGCGAGGAATTTAGGAGGCAGCCAAAATACAGTATATTGTAGTTAAACATCAGAAAATCCAATCACCCTGCCAGTTGTCCACCTCTTGTATGATGGTGGCTGCTATAAAAAGTTACTTTGCCGCATCTGCAATATTTTTTGTCTTTTTTATCCATTTTATACAAATAAAATACTGTGCATTTAGCAAAAAGCAAGTATGTAAAGCTACAATATATATAGTAGCCACAGTCAACTCAGTCTATTTACATAGCACCAAATCACAACAGAATCATCTCAAGGTACTTTACATTGTAAGTAAACCCAACAAATCCTCCTTCAACAGAAGAAACCTCCAGCAGAACCAAGCTCAGGGTCGGCGGTCATCTGCCTCGACCGGTTGGGGTGAGTGGAAAGAGGAAAGAACAACAGGCAACAAAAGCAGGAGACAAAACACTGGGCATGTTGGTAGGACCAGTAACTGCACACAGAGGGAGACAGAGAGGAGGAGCTAACCCACACATTATGTGCCTGTGCACTCATTATGGAGCTAGAACAACTAGTGATTAGCTTAGTTTAGCATAAATAGTGGAAGAAAGGGCAAACAGTCCAAAGTTCAAAAACATACCTCCAGCTCCTTCATAACTCGTGGATTTTACTATTACTAATGCCAGCAGCTGTTCTGTTTTCATCATTACATGTCGTCATGTACTGATCGTGTATTAACAATTCACATAGTAGAAATTCCACACGATCGTGTATAGTTTCGAGACAGATTTAGTTTCTCATTCAGTCTCTATGAAGACACTGAATACTTTATTCCTCCACAGAGTCCAGTTATAAAACTGCTGATCTTCTTTTGCTAATAGTAAAACAGTACAACTTTGTGTGGAGTTGATGTGGTTAATATTCCAATATGCTAAATGTGTAGAGACTTCTGACACTTGCTTCATGTGCATATTTGGCTCAGCTCACGCTTTAACATCCAAACACTCCTCAAACATAGACTGGGAAGGTGAGTCTACTGCTTTGTAAATTACATACTGACAGCACAGAATATGATTAAGTACAGTCTCTATACACTGTAATGAGGCGTTTGCATCACATTCCTGTCTTCCTGCTCTGTGTTCTACTTGGAGCTGCAGAGATGGGCGTGCAGCGCTCAGCCGGCTGGACCCGTGCCTCGTGTTCTCTGGCGCTCCATATTCAACAGCTGGAGCTCTGCAAATGACTTCTCATGTCTTATATTCACGCACAAGTTTCCTGCATTCTTGTAGATACACAAACCAAATGTTATATTATACACACGCACATATATATATATATATATATATACTGTATATATATATATATATATACTGTAATGAGGGTCTTGTTTTACATGACCTGTCCTTCGTGTGTAAGTCGTCAGTCTACAGCCTTGTGACAAATAGTCATCATGATAAACTGGTTGTCTCAATTAAATCCTCTGCCTAAGTTGAGCCGGGGCTTTCAGCATGTCTATTTATTGTAAACACCTCAATTCTATTATTTTGAGTCTTTCCTTGTAAAGTCCCCAGTTGTGTTTGTCTCATAAAGACACAGAGTTCTTTCCTTTTACTAGAGAGTTTATACGATGGTCTACAGCCCCATAAGGGACAATCTAAACAAGCAGACCCCAGCCACGGGAAGATAGCGCTCCAGAATAAATAAAAGTCTAATTGATGGTGGGTGGGATGAGAACATATACCACCTGCACTACATCCACAAGCAATAACTCCTCCCATGCACATATACACATGTCTCTAAGGATTGTTAGAGTCCAGAAATGTCTGCAAACTATAACATTAACAAACTGCACACCCAAGACAAGGGAAGGGGGCCACGGGGGGTTTATTGCTTTCTGCAAGGACACTGATGCAGTTTTAAATGTGTATTGTGCATTTTTAAATATAAGAAGCCCAAAGTCTCAGTTAAAAGTAAATCAGTATCAATAACTCAGATAACACTATGTCAGGGAACAAGGTGAAAAGAAAAGAAATGTAGTTTGCATAGGCTACAGCTCCAGAGTGACTCTACCAATCTGTTGGTTTGTAATTCTTATTTTCAAATTCATACTTTTTCTTTGCTCTTCTCAGTCTCCCTCTGTGTCTTTGACCTTGGTCTTTAGGATAATTCGACAAATGTTCTAGGAGTGGGGATTCTAGGTGCTAGATGCTATAGAGAGACAAAATGAAATCCCAACTTCCAGTTAGAAGTAAGAAAACCTCATTCAAAAATCCCTTTGAGATAACTATAAATCCAGCTTTAGAAGGCAGCCTTATTCAACAAGACTGTGTCAATGTGACCTACTTTGTGTGTTTAGATAAGTATGGTAGGTTTTTGAAAAACGATTTAATATCATCACGTATATCACTATCATTTCCCATAAGCATTAGGAATTTGCAGCCTAATCATCACAGTTTGATTGAAAAAGTGAGTCCATGAGCATGTTGTCTAGTTGTAGTGAGTTTAAGCATGTCTGTAATAATGAAATAATGACTACACAAGAGAGCGTTAGTGACACAACGGGACGAAATCATGTTACAATGAGGTAAATCATGCTGAAATACCGAATTACAGGAAAATATTGGATGAACCTATATGGTCATTAAGTGCATTTAGTATTTTCAATCATATCTAGGAAGTCAGCAGCACTCATCTGTCTGCCCTACAGGCTTGGACTGAAATACAGCTGGAGGAAAGAAAAAAAGTTGAAAAGCATGCAAAAAGGCTTTATTCTAAGTGTTCTCTGTCAACCCATCAGCACTTTCTCCCCCTCTCCCACTTTTTCTTAGCCTCCTACAGGCAACATGATCCCTAAGCTAAAAGGCTCCAGGTCGTCTCATCTACAGCCGCATTGTGCTTTGACCTTGCCCTTTCTGTCCGCCTGCACTGCTCTCTTTTGGCAACAGAAAGCCGAGTCCATGCAGATTCATCGCACAGCTGTCTTCCATTCTATATGTATGTGAACGTGCATGTGCTCTGCCATCCAAGAACCTGATGTGACCAAAAGGACTAAAAGTCAAGAAGGTCTACGTTTTTATGGTTCTTACTTTATCCAAGAGCTGGTTTGGGAACCTAACGAGAGGGTTAAAATGACCCTGATTACTCTGTGGTGGAAACACAGATAAAGGTGCTAACAATCTAACAGTTACTGGTTCCTGCAAAATGTTCTGCAGTGGAAATGGGCCTTTTTTACTATCTTCACACAAATCGGACAAATCGAGATAACTGTGAAGGTTTATATAAAGGTATTCATGATGTTGCATGCAGTAAAAGTGAGCAAACAAGCTGTGTGAAGTAGCTTCTCTGTTTCAGAGAGTTTTTACGGGGCCAAGCTCCCAGGATCAGCGTTGGGTAGTAAAGAAGCAGAGGTATGGCATCTTCCGCACTGATCACGTGACGCAAACTGGCCCAAAAGTCTTTTTTTCCATAGAGGATTTAGGCAAAAGAAGCAGCTATGAAACCATCAATAAAATTTTTGTGCGTCACAAAGCCTGCAAATTGACTCTTTTTATTTCTTTTTTCTTTTTTAATCTTCTGGTATTCATAGGCCTGCATGTAGCCAAAAGAGGTTCTCAGAAGTACCAGTGTGAATGCACGAGTCTTTATGTGTATTCTTCCATCAACAGACAATGCATCAGTCTCCAGTATTTCTACATTTGGCAGTTGCTACAGTATATACTGCATCTTTCAACCCGCAGCAATGAAAGGATTTTATACCTTCTAAGAGTTCTGCTGTGAGAAAGTGATATTTCACTCACTCTCTCTACTTACTCCTCTCTTTTACAGTGTCTCACTGTATCTTTTTCCCAGTTCTTCATTTGCAGAAAAAACTTTCTTTAATACTATTCTTTTTCATAGGAATATTTTTCTCTTCTCACTCTTTCTCCTCGTGCAAATGGAGCTGTCTGTTCATCTTGGCCTCCAAAGACTTTTCCACTAGCCCTGGTTCAGTCATATTTCCCACCATAGCTTTTTCATCTGCACACTTCCTAAGACCAAAATAAGTATATAAAATAATTTCTATGCAGCCTTTAGGTTTGTTGAAGACCCCGATAAATGTTTCATGACAAACACATCTCTTGAGCTCTGAGGGCATGGTCAGACAGACAGAGAAAGGATGAATGGGCGAAAGATGGACTGATGGAGGGGGAGGAACTTAAGAAAAGTTTGGAAAGCAGAGTTTCTCAGCTCTTCTGGCACATCTGTCCCTGCAGCGCTGACGCAATCACGAGGGCCCACACAAACACACTCACAAAAACACATTCAGCTGGCTCTGTTTAGACACGCTGCCTGCATGTGGATTACTGGATCTCCCTTTGTGCTGCCTTTATTTAATAGCAGTTTTGGCGCAACATGGAGCGAGCTTCAGACAGTGATCCAGTAACAGTATCCAATGAAACAGTGTTTTGAAAGAAAAACTGTTTAATAGAATAATGTGTGCCATACAGTCGATGCTGCTTTCCAAAGCTTGTTCTAGAACAATTTATCCGTAATCATTTTACAAAGATGTTTAAGCAAAATGATTGTTATTTAAGGTTTTGACAGTGTGATGGTGACTAAAAACAGTCATGTTTAAGCCAGTACCCAGTATGTACCTACATCACTGGACATAACGCACAACATCTGGTTCCATTACCACACACATTTATATGATTAGCTGCCCAAAGAAGAATTGAACCGTTGAGTCTTGTGGACCATTAAGGCCATCTGAGCTACAACCCCGACTTGCTCACGCTGCATTAAGTCATATGTAGCGTTTTAGCATCAATAAACCACCACATTAATTTTGAGACATAATCACCAGGGAGAATTAAGACCATCGCCAGCAGCCTTTAATGGCCTGTATGCTGCACGTAAACTGTGTGTCATTCATTTAGACCTGGTGGCTAATTTGCTGCCTGTGTGGTACTTTACCAAATGTTCTCTGGTAAAATAAACATCTTTTGTACTTTTACTTTTTTTTACCACATAGCGTCAGTGAATTGCTGAGTATGTTTACTTGCGATCAAATTAACATTTCTTATTGTGTAGAGCCAGTGTAAATATACTTGGCAGAAACTACAATCAATCAATATTTGAAATATTCTCAGTGTAATTACGTAAAAAATCATCATTTTATTGTTACTGTTATAACCATGTTTCCAAAAAAAGTTTGGCTACTTTATAACTCATATGAATGCAATGATTTGCAAATAATTTAAAACTTATATTTTGTTAGAAAATACTTCAAATAAAATAATGAAACTGTGAAATTTTGTGATGTTTTCTGTGGATTCTGAATCTTTTAATGATGTTATAAACCAAAAATGATGAAATCCCTCAGTTCTTTGTGATGTAGAGATGTAGAGATTTGGGGAAATAAGGATGAACACAACCCATCACATTCTTGCAAACATGATATCTCGGGAACTTCCACTTGGACTCAAAGATGAACTGATTAGATTTTGGAGGTCAAAGGTCAAAGTTCACTCGTGACTTAGCGTGTGACCTCATGTCTGTCCCATTCTTTTCAGGGCAGTATCTGAGAAACACTGCATTGTGGATTTCATGACATGTTGCACAAATGTTCATTTGAACTCAATGATAAACTGATTATATTATGTCAGCCATAAGTTGCAACTTGACTGGTTGGTGCAGGCATACAACCGTGAGGTAGTAACTATAGTTTAATAAATTAAATAAAATGAGCATTGGTCTAAATGTAGTATAGTTTCAGGTTTACCTAGATGCCAATGAAAAAGGTGTGTGTGCCTTTGCTCACATTCAGTGCTCTGTGTGTTTTCAGTGGTTTGTCAGACTAACGTCTGACCAGCGTCCCAACCGCATGTCCATAGATCCAACACACACACACAGCCACCTTATCCAACGAATGCCAGTGAAAAAGCTCTTTCACTTCAGCACACTTCATGTATGGTGAAAGAAAGTCAGTGTGCCGCGCTGACACACTGCTCATTTATTTGTGTCAGAGCAAACTGGCTAATGCACATATTTATATACACGCAGTGACTGCAGCCCCAGGCCCACCTCGCACACCTCTAACCCGGACCAGCATGCACTGAGGTGGCTAAAAATAGCTCAGCAGTCCACTGTGGGCTTCCTTTGTGTGAGGTTGTTTGGAACTTTATTAAAAAGAGGAGAGGTGTAATTGCACCTCTCAACCCTGTCAGTTAGTCACGTGGCGACACCAGCAGGGCTTTGCTGACCCGCTCCTGTCACTTTTTCACCCAGAAAAACAAGCAAACATATTTTTTAAATGCAAAGCAAAAAGTGCAAAAATAAAAAGTACAAATTTTCAGAATGATGTACAGTATATGATATTAATAGTGTATAATTATTGATGCATTCATCACTGTAATGTTGCAGCTGGTAAACGTGGAGCTAATTTTAATTTATATACTGCTGAGTTTGTGAATTTCACCCAGGCAATTAAAAAGTCTGATCATTAATTGATTTAAGATATTTTGTATGATTAATCTGAATCTACAAAGTAATTTATAACTACAGCAGTCAGATCAATGAAGAGGAGTGAAAAGTACAATATTAGCCTCTGAAATGTAATGGAGTAAAAGAAGGAAGTATCAGAAAATGGAAATAGAGAGAATATGGTAGAATGTGTATGATTATACTGGTAATACCGGACAAAGTAAAACTGTAGTAGCTGAACTGGGAGTACTTCAATTAGCAAGTATTGAATTATTGAAAGTATTGAATTCATAAATTCAACTGCCATTTGTAAGACTGTATTATTTCTCCTGTAAGTGCAGAATGGTCTGTAAGGTCATCTGTTTACCTCAGTTCAGCTCTGTGTGCTTTTGTCCTTTCACCTCTCTCCACCACTGGAGCTGGAGGTCTTGTTTTGGTGTGACACAACAGGGTCTCTGTGCAGCTCTGGCAGGACTTGGGGAGGTGGGAGGAGGTTGAAATGGATGCCTCCAAAGGGAACAAGCCAGTGCTGTGGACACCAAGGGATCTAATATCCAGTAGCGGGCTCCACCAAGCTGATCCAGCACTGAATGAGGCACTGATTTTTAGAGATTATGACAACAGATACTGTGTTTATGATAAGCTTCAACCTTTAACACTTTCTAATCTGTTGTCAGAACTGTTCAGTGTAATATTATTGGAAATGCTGATTTGCATGGTAGCACAGCGTCAGCTGCACCACAGCATTAGAATGTATTTCAGATATTGTAAATGATAGTATTAGGTCTTGCAAAGAAATAACCCAAAAAATCAGCATAGACTTACAGTTACAGTACTGAGAGGCTTGAATCAGGCAAAATCACAGATTTGCTCCTGGCAGCATAAATGCAGGCAAATAAACATCAGCTTGGATTAAAAATGTTTCAGCTTTGGCAAGAAACATCACGCTGCAAGTCAGGCCTTGCAGTTATTCTGAGTCACTTCACTTGGAAAGTGAGTGAAACAACAGAGTATGATATGAGCTGTTTTATACACACAAACTCTAGAGAGAGATGTAAACATTTGCGGCTTCGGTCGGGGATTTCATCCACTGATTGTTTGTGGCCAGCTTTAATTAAACATCCAGTATCAGTTCCCCTTTTACTTTATTTTACCACCAACCCCTGAGAAAATATCTTGCTCTCCTGCTAAATGCTCTGTTATATTAATATAACCAACTGATCGCTTTTGTCTTTGTCTGTCAGCACTACACTACTGTTCAAAGGTTTGGGGGGAGTTAGAAATGTCCTTGTTTTTGAAAGAAAAGACACAAAGTCCAGTTTAATTGTGCTGATTAAAGATACAATAAAAAGTCTTGTTTAGACTAGTTGAGTATCTGGAGCATCAGCAACTGTGGGTTCCAGAGAAATTAAAACTATTACATGCAAGACATTGCCAAGAAACTAAAGATCTCATACAAAGCTGTGTAGCTCCTTCACAGAGCAGCACAAACCAGAATAAAAAGATGGGCAGGAGGCCCCACTGCACAACTGAACAAGAAGACAAATACATTAGAGTGTTTGAGAAACAGATGCCACACAGTTTCTTAGCTGACAGCTTCTATAAACAGTGCCCACAAAAGACCAGTTTCAACGTCAACAGTGAAGAGGCAACTCCAGGATGCTGGACTTCTAGACAGTTGTGGAAAGAAAAAAAACGTATCCCAAAAGAAAACTGAACACTGGATAGAAGAAGACAAAAAAAGAATAAAAAGAGTAATGGAAGGACAAAGTGTGACGTGTTCAAATTGTACCAAGTACCAAGATACAGACTCAAGTGTCAGACATGGTGGAGGTTGTGTGATGGTCTGGGGATGCTTTGGCAGACGTACATTGGGAGATTGGTACAGCGTAAAAAAGGATATATCCTGTGGATTGGAGCTTGATATGGGAGGTGCTTCAGGAAGCACGTGGTGAAGTCTCTTCCGATTACCTCAACAAACTGACAGCTACAGTTGAATGGCCCAGACAGTTATTATACCGATTTACTATTTACTTTTCTATTTTTCAAACTCATTTCATTTATGTTTTCATGGAAAACAACTACATTTCTATGTTAGCCCAAACTTTTAAACTTATAGTGTATTTTTGCTTTAGAGACAAAAATGTGATTACGGTGTTTTTTTGTTAGTGAGTGATGAAAGTCTTTTTGGTTAAAGTCTTTTACCTTTAATGCTCCATGTCTTTTTAGTAATATTTTTCACATCAAGACGGATGCATTACATTGTTAGGGACTTTTTGTCACGATTCTGCCTTTGTTCAGCTCGGTTTCCTGTTATTTGTATCTCTGTCTTTTCTCCTGCTTGTGTTTCACTCTCTCACCTGGCCACGCCCTGTTCATTCATGTTTTTCGTTCAGTTGCGCACCGCTTCCGATCACGCTCTCTCGTTTGTTCCCAGCTGTTTCCTTTCACTCACCTGATCACGCCCCGCTCCTGGTCACTCTCCTAATAATTATCACCACCTGATCTGATCCTCTCCTTTATAGTCCTCCCTTTGTCTCTCACACCCCGCCGGATTATCTGTTGTTCTTTCCTGAAGCTCTGCCATCTCCTGTAACTATCTTCTCGTTTCTCCGTGTGATGGTCCAGTAGTGTCCTGTCTGTTATTTTATTCTGCTGCACTCCGGTCTCGTCTCGCCCTTTGTCACATCCCTGTGTCTGCTCCAGAAGCTCTGTTCCCTCTCCTGTTTGGTCCTCACGCTCTGTAGTTTACCAGTTTTACCACGCTGTTGTTTTCACCTGCCGTGCTCCCCTGAATTTCCCCGCCAGCCCTGCTAGTCTCCCGCCTTTTCTGTCACGCTGTCTCCTGCCCTGGGATTTTGTGAGTGTTCTTGGTTCTGGTTTTATTTCTGTTCTGTCTCACTTTCTGTTTTGTCCCGGTTTAGCACTCCCCTCAGGTTAGTCTCTGTTTCTATGCTTTGCTTTCTTGTTTTTCGGATACCTGTGGTCGTCTAGGTTTCTTCTAAGTTATTTATTCTGGGTTTTAATTTGCACAGACCTTCACAGTTTCAGTTTTGGTTTTTGGCTTTAGTTGTTAATGTTTAGTGCTCCTATTTCTTGCTGTTGTGGTTTCCTTCTTTTGGAGTGATTTTCAGTTTGCACTGTTTATTTTGCTTAGTTCTGTAGATTATCTTATTAAAATTTTCCTTAACTTCACCCCTGTGTGTGAGTGATTACTGGGTCTCTACAAACCCTGACAGTATAATCCAGCCACTAGGACCCAGCACTTTTACTCATTTTGACCATCATGAAGACAGCAGATAAGGTTAGAGAGGGGCAGGTCATCTGCCGTCTTTTGACTCAGCTCCATGACACGGCATGTAAATCTCACAGCCTGGAACAGAGACATGATGCGTTAAATCGCATGGAGAAAATTTTGTTTTCCCGACCCTGGTTATTTAAGCTTTCGGGGGTGCCCCAATTGGCGGCAGATGTTTCCTCCCTTAGACAGGATCTGCGTTGCTGGGTGAACGTTCTCTCAGTTTGACATCCTCAGAGTCAGTAGCTAGTAAAAGTTCCCAGCCCGAGTCTCCTACCCACCATGCAACCGAACCTCAGGTCAAACAGGCCCCTATCTCCCTGAGCCCAGCTGAAGCCCGGGAGATCCTGACTCAGTTAAAGGCCCAGTCCATGGACCCCCTCCTCTCTTTCCCCACAGACTCGGAGACTAACCCTGGACCAGCCAGCTCTGAGGGCGTGGCTCGCTGCCGGAAGCAGCACTCGCTCCGAGCCTCGTCTGACACCCCAGCGACTACCATAGTTTGTTTCTTTGCCACCTTCAGTCCCTGCTCCAGTCCAGCTCTCTGCTCCAGCTTCAGGCTGGGCACCTGCTTCGTCAACAGCACTTGGCCCAGTTTATGCTGCTGCTCTGGCTTCAGACCCAGCTTCACCCTACCTGGGAACTCGTCTGGCCATCAGTCCAAGACCCCTGGGAGAGAGGGGACTTCCCTGCCGACGAGTCGGGCACCTAGTTCTGCCAAAGCCACATCTGCCCCAGCTCTGGTTCCAGCTTCTCCAGATCCAGCCATTAATGCAGCCTCTGTTCCTGTCCCCGGTTACTGTCCCCGCCGCCGTTACAGTTCCTGCCCCACTGCCAGTCCCTGCTGTTGCTCCAGTCCAGGTCTGCACTGCAGTTTCTGGCTCTGCACCTACCTCATGCACCGAACCAGACCCGGCCACCACTGCAGCAGCTCCAGCTTCTGTCGTCACAGCCTCAGCTCCAGCTCCTGCCTCTGCCACAATTTCCACAGCTGTTCCAGACCCTAAGCCAACTGTTACCACTTCAGCCTCTGTCCCAACTCCAGATCCTATCTCAGTTGTAACCCCTGTTCCAGTCTTAGCTGCGGACTCCGTTACTGCTGCACCTTCAGCCACAGTTCCTGCTACAGACTCTGCCATGGCCCCTGCAGCCACATCAGATTTGGATGCAGTCTCCATTTCAGTTCCTGTCACTTCAGTTCCTGTTTCTGATCCCCTCTCAACAGCAGCTTCAGACTCCGCTCCAGCTCCGACTCCCGCTGCAGCGGCAGCTTCTGACTCCACTCCTGCTGCAGTCTCTGACCCTTCTACGGCCCCTGAGCATGTCAACATTGCGTGCCACCACCTCCCGTCCTGCATCTTCCCCAGGGCGCGAAGACGCCGGCACCTGCTCCAGCTCCTGTCCCTGAGCGGGGCGACGGGGTCACCGCCGCCTCCTCTGCTCCTGGAAGGTCCAGCTTCTGTACCTGTCTTCAGACTGGACGACGTCGAGAGCATCGCCGCCTTTTCAGCTCCTGGCTCCAGGCAGGATTGCTTCAAGGACGACGACGCTGCCGCCCCTTCCATTCTGCTTGTGTGTGTCCGTGTGTGTCCCTGTGTGTCCCAGTGCTCTCTTCTAGCTCGTGTCCACAGGTGGGGCCATGTCGAGGACGTCTTCTCCGCTGCCTCCGCCTCTCCGTTTCCCGTTCCTGTCCCCAGGCCAGGCCGCATCAAGGATGACGTGGCCGCCGCCCCTCTGGTTCCTGTTCCTGTCTTTAGGCGGGATGGCGTAGAGAATGTCCCCTCCACTAACGCCGCCTTTCTGGTTCCTGTTCCACGGCAAGACGGCGTTGAGGGCGGCTCCTCCACTGTCGCCGCCTCCCTGGTTCCTGTTCCTGACTCCTGCCAGGACGGTGTTGAGGACGCCTCCTCCATGTGTGTGAGAGTGATTACTGGGTCTCTACAAACCCTGACACTTTTTGGTTTTGAAGAATTCTTTTTAAACTCTTGTAGCTGTGCTAGATAAAGCTTTTCATTAATAATATACAGATATTGTGTAATGAACAGAAGCACAAGATGGTTCACCAACTCAGTTCTACTTCACTACATCACGGATCTCATTCACCCTGTGGTGGTACACAGAGGTAGCTTTGCAATTGTATATTTTAATCTGTGAGCAAAATCTGGAAGGTTTAAAGTTTGCACGTGACAGATTACACCCCTACAGTGTTTATACTGCAGTCTGTGGTCCTAACTGTGGTTGACAAACTATATTATCATGGGTAAATATTTTAGTTACAACTAGAAGCAGTTTTCCCATCAACAACAAAGACTGTTGATGGGGGGAAAAAAATTTCAACATTTGGCTTCACAAAATATGACACTAATAAGCTATAGGAGTACAGCTGTATGGGCAGTGGAATGATGTACGGATCCTTTAGAACGACATCATCCCCGTAGGGTCTTGTAGTAAACAGTGTCTTGGATTTAATGTTGTCTTCCTCCCACCCTTGTTTTCCATCTGCAGCTGGATCCAGTCCCCCACTGTCACATGAAGAGAAGGTTTATGTTTAGACATCTGGGGAACCTGCATGAACTGTATAAGGAGAAGCAGAAAGAATGTGTGTGTTTGTGCAACAGGTTAACCAATCTGTCCAAAGGTGTGACCTTTAACCTACAGGGGGCACCGCAGGTCACTGACAGGAAGTGCGTAGAGGTCAACGGTGTGGAGTGAGCAGTGGAAAGTGCAACACATATGTTGTTAGCCAGCTGTGTCGATGATCCTGAATGATCCTGATTCAAAAATTGCACCACAACTATGGTGCAAAAGGAGCTGTAAAAATGTTGGCTGAGCAGCCCCCACATCTCAACACCATCAACAAGACTGACATGTGCTGACAGCCTCAAAGAACCATTTGCAGCTGTCCCACAGCAGAGCTGCACAGCTTAGCGACTTCACACAGAGCCATAGGAATGATAAAACTTTACAATGTGGTACGTCGTTTACACAAACCAACACCAACAGGGCTCTATTTCTGCAAGGCTGGGGACAAGGGGCTCACTGCAAGGTTGGAGTTATAGCTACACAATCATTTCTCTGAGGCAGAAATAATCTCACTGGTTGAGTAAAACCTCAGTGCAGAGCCAGAGGACTCTTAGGTTTGATCCTCTCATTCAAGATTGAACCGATATGTTATGATACGTTGATCTCTTCACACTGATATATCTGACATGTTACCTGACCAACAAAAAAAAAATGTTGGTTCAATGTGCTTTGAGCTAAACTGAATTGCCCATGTGGGACACGGTATGTCACCACCTACAGTATATCAAGCACGTTCAGCTGTTCTAATAGTCTAATTCTTGTCCACCTGAAAGAAGAAATCATAAATCAATTATAATTGAACTCTGTCACCTGAGTGCTGACCAGAACCAGATGAACAGAATGCATCACATCAAGTCCTTACACTGGTTGTCTGTCAGCTTTTACAACATTTTTTAACATATCTTTAAAGCACTCTCTGGTCTTGCACCAGCCTGCTGGTCTGACATCTCTGAATGACCCTCTGGCACAGTCTCAAACCTATATTCCAACAGCCACATGACAGATACATGTAAAGGGTGTAAAATCCAGGTTTTAGCTTCAGCTGTTAGATGATCACATCTTTACAGTAAACATCTCAACCCTCTTAGGCTGAGCTACATAAAGAGCCTCTGTTTGGGGACATAAGTTGGCAAACCAAACCAAAAGATTAGTCCCATGACATGCAAAGACATGGTTATCATTTCTTCTTTACATCCTGATCACAGTTTCTTTTTTGATATTTGATGAAATTAGGCTGTAAAATACAGTAAATGCTTGCAGAGCCTCTCAACCATATGCTATGTATTTGTGTGCGCTCACACTGTGGTCACGGACAGCACCACAACACACCTACAGAGCTGTAACCCACATAGCTCAGATGTGCAGTAATGGGTTTGCAGCCTTGCAGGAAGCGCCAGGCTCTCTGTGTGCTGGCACTGGATCACCAGCTTGGCACAGACGGAACCCTCACCCCCCCTCTCTGCTTACTGCGGTTACACCCAGAAAATAAGATCAATATGTCAGTGACTGTGTGTGTGTGTGTGGTGAGGGGTGTTCTGCAAATAAGAAGGATTAGTAACAAAGACAGTAGATGGATTGTTCCTCAGTGGGGGAAGTTGAAGTGTGACGAAAGTAGATGTCACAGAGGTTTTTCTGATCATTCCCACTGACTCATCCATCCTTTCACAAATTATCACTCCTCCCCTCCCCTCCTCACAAATATTCACACACTTTGTGAATTGTGTGTCTAGTTTCTGCCTTTGACTTTTTTCTTCTGTTCCATTGCTGTCTTTATCCCTCTTTCAGATCCCTCTCTTTTATCTGTGGCCTGGTATTTTTCTCATTATGCAGTAGGACAATTTGAACATGTATGTAGGCAAACCTGTGAGTGAACAAAGCCGACAAACATCAGTTTTGAACGAGTCTACAAGACCTTTGTAGACTTACAATATACAGGATGTAGTGACAATTTCAACGTAGATTTTTTTTTAAATGTGTACTTTCTGTAATACACAGGTATGATAATAACTTTGTAGAACAATAATGAGGCAAATTAATAATATGTGAATAAAAAGTACTGAGAGTTAAACTGGTTTCCATTAGAAACACTGGCCTCTTGCGCAGGCTCTTCTGTGGGTTAGTGTACTCTGTCCACAACAATCATGCCCATGTGAGACCCGCACTTGTTCACATTGTTACTCTTTTGCATTGTAGCAGTTGTTGTGGGCCAGTCTACAGCATCACACAGACGACTGTAGAAGAAGAACGCTGGTAAAGCCCAGTATAATGGTTCTGTGGTGATACATAGTTTCCATCTAAACGTCACACAGAGTTCTACTTGCTTTGTCTTTATAAATATCTCGGTTATCTTATTATTGTGCAGGTGGGTCTGGGATTGCTTTGGCTAATGTCACAGTTATCGAAAAGGGTCTGTGTTCTTGTGCCTCTGTCCACCTGTGCACCAGTGACAATTATGCAACTGCAGAGGTTTGTGGGCCTTTACAGATGTTTCTTGTGAATTGCAAACTCAAAATGTTTGACTGATGTTTCTCAGTCAAACAAGCTCTAAGCCACACCTCCAGTCTGGTTTAATTGATTGGACTCTGGGTTTGATAACTCCTTTTGAGATATTAACATGTAAATCCTGATCATTTCAGTGGGTTCATTTGTTATTTTTTCCACTGTATGTGCCCGCAAAAAAAACTCCATACAACTCGCAGAACTTAAATCAGGCTCTCCAGACCCACATGGAGCTGCAGCAGGTCAGCTCTCCCCAGAATGAACCTGATGTTCTGCTTCTGTTTTATCCTCTACAAGTCACATAGTTTTATGTTTATTTGTATTATTGCTAGTAGAGAAATCTTACAAAAAAGTAAGGCTCATCTGAAGAGGCCACCAGAATGTAGCTTTAAACCAAAGACAGACCTGATGCCAAAAACATCACTCAAGCCTCAAGAGTGAACATTTCACCTGACAATTCAGCCCATGCTTTTACTCCACAGGTGGATGTTAAAATTTTATAAGGCCGTGAGGACAACAGTTATCCGCTGTGGTACACTTCAGCCCCTGACTCTGAGACTCTCTCAGATGGCTTTCCCGTGTGCTTGGAGGGACCTGTTTTCATGCTAACTGGAAGTGCACTGAGCAATAACAGGTCTTGTTGATACAGTCATCCGAGCCGACTGGCTAACACATTAAGCAGCGGCTACACTAGCTGGGGCTGCACTGGGAACCAGCTGTGCACGTGGCCAGCAGAAATCACAGTGGAATAACAACAGAAGCTAACACTAATAGATATTACATTGCCTCAGTGGAAGTGATTTACCTGACCGAGTCACTAACTTATTCATTATCCAGTCACCTTAGTTTAATATTATTTGTGCTGTGCTGCTGGGTCAGTAGTTCAGGCTGGTGTTGAGTTGCAGCTGTGTGGTTATGACATAATGTAGCAGTGAAAAGGTGTTTGGTCACCTGTGTTTTTCTTTAGCACAAGAGGACTATTCTGTGTGAATGTCTGACAGACATATTGGGGTCAAAGGTTAGATTTAGGCTTGTTCCTGAATCAGGTCCCTGTTGGTGTATCCCTCACAACGCTCTGGATCTTTCTGCTCATCATTCTCTTAGATTACAGATAGAAATTCCACACAAGCAGCTATTTGTAGCTGCAGGGTTGGCAACAGCAGAATCCCTGATGTCAATGAAGATGTCAAAAACGGATCAGAAGCAGAAGTTCTCTAATATTTGCAATGAGAAGTGTCTAGAATGCAAAATCAAATTTAGTTTCAGTGCAAGAATACAAGTACAGTTGTCAACAGAACAAATACCATTTTTTTTGTTAATTTTATGGATGCCCTTGCAGATGGATTGGTCAAATGTTATACAGTTTTTCGTCCGAAAGTTATGGAACGGCAAGGCCCTGGAAAAGATGTTTTCTGGATGTGAGCATATGCTGCTCTAAAACCTGGATCTATCTTTCAGCATTGATGGAGTCTTTCCAGATCTGCAATAATAGAGCTTAATTTGCATTTTTGGATGACACAGCAAACTGTGTTCACAGACAGTGATTTTTGGAATTACTGCTGAGCCCATGCAGTGATGTCCATCTCAGAATCATGTCTGTTTTTAATGCAGTGCCGTCTGAGGGCCTGAAGATCATGGGCATCCAATACTGCATTTCAGCCTTGTCCCTTATGCACAGAGATTTTTCAAGATTCTCTGAATCTTTTGATGATATTAGGTACTATAGATGATGATATATTCAAAGTCTTAAGGAACATTACTCTGAAACTGTTTGGCAATTTGTAGATGCAGCTTTTCACAGACTGGTGAATTTCTGTCCATCTTTACTTCTGAGAGTCTCTGACTCTCAAAGATGATCTTTTTATACCCAATCATGTTAGTGACCTGTTGTCAATTAACCTGGTTAGATACAAAATGTTTTTTTCCTTGTTAGTACCACTTACCTTTACAGTCTTTTGTTTCCTCTGTTCCAACTTTTTTGAGATATGTTGCTGCCATCAGTTTCAACTGACCTTATTTTTTTCTTCAAATGATAATTTGTAAGTCATTGAGTTCTGTTTTTTTGTAGATTTTACACAGCGTCCCAACTTTTCTGGATTTGTGGTTGTACAAAAGACGCTATGGTTTATGTTGTCTAATATATCTAGGTGTAAATACCACCAAACAAAAGCTGAACTTCTGTAATCTTTTGATCTTAAACTGAAATGTCTTCAGCAAAGACACTGAAAATGAACTGGCCAGAGAGGGAGTTGTATATAAAAAGGTGTCTGTTTACTTCTGTTGAAGTAATTTTGTTGTATGTCATTGCTGCTTGTTGCCACTTTTTGTTATTATGGTACTATAAATGTTTGTACTCTTCAGATCAGTGGTCTCACAGTGGTGGAAAAACAAAACGGTAATGTTCCCAATCTGGCAGTTACATCTGAGGAAACTGAAACATTTCCTCTGATGACACTTTCCCTGACTTTGCTACTTTGCTTGCTTTGTACCTCACTTCTAAGTTGATTTGGATAAAAGCATCTGCCAGGTGGTTAAAATGTGATGTAAATATATGCCATGAAATCATAGCCTTAAGTCAATAAAAATCTGCTCTTAGTTTGTAACACGCTCCACTTTCATATCTCCCTTAATAAACCTCATGTACTCCACACGTGGTAAATACCTTGTGATCTGATAACATCTCCTTTTTGGATGAATCTCAGCTATGCCTTTGTAAAATGCTCTTATCTACCTCACAATCTGTTTTGTTTGCTTTGGCTCTGGCCTCAGTCGTCTGTTCCTCAGACTTTTTCACCCCAGCTGTGTTGTGTATTAGCAAGTCGAGAATGAAACAAAGGTGTCCACTTAGTACAAATACCTTTGCACTTACTCAGGGTGTTAAACTTATCACCTCTGTATAAATGTTCATCTTCAGTGGCTGCTTTGGGGTCTTGGAATTTGTCTTCACATTTAGCAAGGACAAGGTAGACAAGACACAGATCTTTAGTGTTAGGGACTGTATGAAAATTATTATTCTTAATGTTATCTTTGAATGCTCATCTTGACCCCTTGACTTAGAAACATCTTTTTGCAATATCACAAAACAGTATAACAATGTAGAATTAATACAGTTTGTTTCATCAATAAGTCATAATAAAAATAGACACATGCATATCTGAGGCTCATGAGGGACTGTTGCCATTCCAATCTTTATTCTGAATCTTTAAAAATTTTAAATTGTTATTAATCTCTTTTTATTTGTACAGTACTGTGTACAATGTTAAACATACTGTAAATGTTATGTTATATAATAATATTTATGCAAAATGTGCAAAGTGACATAGCACCACTAAACACTAACTAGACAGACTAGGCACATCATATTAAGTCACACACAGTAGTACATCAAACACAACTCACAGTTTTGAAAATGTTTTGTTTCAGAATGACAAACCTCAAAACGTAAAATGTAATAAATAACTATAAATAAGAACACAGTATTGTAATATTCCCTCCTGTCCCCTCTATTAATTTTTATAAATTCTCTTGTTCCTTTCAATCTGCATAAAGCATCATATGTGGTGACGGGTGAGAAAGCTTGTTCTCGTTCACCTCAGCTGCACAGTCAAAGCAGAGCAGACAGTGATTCTATCTAGAGAGATCAGCCTGTGTGTTAACTCAGCCAAGCAGGAACAAACAAGGCCTTTTCTTTCAGCCCGATGAGGTTTCTGTGCTGGAGCCTGTCTGACATGCAGACAAAGCATTTGGTGGAGATGATAAAAATCATTTTAAGATCCTGTTACAACCACCAAAATCAAGCATCAGCTTCTGAGTTGCTGACGCTATTTGTGTGAATAAAAATATTATCAAAGACATATTGACATCGTCTTAACAATGACTTCCTTTGTCTAAAAGTTATTGTTAAACCAAAATGACTGGTAGACATGAAATGTTAGCAAAACAGCTTGTTCCTGCCCAGTCAGGCCTATAAAACCCAGGAGCTGGAGCTGGCTGCTAATTTGTTGTGAAGAGCTCTGCTGTTGTTTCCCTCTAATCGCTCTTCATTCGAAGCGCCTGCTGCTCATTATAAGTTTTAACACCCACCAGACATTTTACATGGAGTGGATCTGCTGAAAGGTCAAAAGATCGCATAGCCTAGAGTTGGGGAGATCAGCTGACTCACTAGATTGGTATAAGGTGGGGATAAGTTGTTTCCAGATGGTCTGCTCGACTCAGTGTGTTTTTGGATGAATGCTGTTACAAAGAAAGGAAGCAGAGAGACAGAACTGCAACAAAAAGGAACAATGAACGGGACCAGCAAATATTAATTTGCTAAATTTGAAGTTTACTAAATCTCCTAAATGCCAGTGAGAAGCTCAACTCCCTCACAGTAGACAAGCATTAGATAAGACAGGCAACGGTAGCTGTAGTTAACTCGCCAGAAAGTTGAACATGGTACCAGTGGCGGCTGGTGAAATTATTTTTTTGGGGGGGCGCACTTTTGCAAGTCAGTTTTCAGATGGGCTCTAACCACATATCACCACTTGTTTAAACCAAAGCACTGTTCTTATGCATCATAATACTTTAAAAAATTAAATTAACGTAAAAATACACGGTCTGCTCTGTGTTTATAGTCATTTGCTATTTATATGTAAATTTCACCTGTCTCTCCATCAACTGACACATGCAGTCAAGCAGCTCATTCTGCACTGTGTTAGATGTCCCCTTAAACACAGTAACAGTCTGCAGGTACTGCTGCAAAGTCCACCACCAACCAGGAGGTTCTCCTATACTTTGTATTGGAGGGGGTTCCAGTGCACATGCACCAGTTGTAGCGTAGGTCTATGGTAAAGATTTTTGCGCCCCAAAGGAACAGGAAATACGTCACACAACCGTTCAGTCGCGGTAA
>JAUMHL010000011.1:16850954-16872201 GCA_032362345.1 Sandelia bainsii
CTCGCCTGATGACAGCTGGGATAGGCTCCAGCACCCCCTGTGACCCTTACGAGGACAAGCGGTTAAGAAAATGGATGTTCCACTAAAACCAATTCCTGTAGTCGGGGAGCCTTTCGAGCATGTCAAAACCAAATCTGGTAACCAGGACATCCTCACGATTATGTGTGCCACACCACATTATTCTGAGGCAGTGCTACTGCAAAGATTAAAAGCTTGTACCATTGTGAAGGCGCTTGTCAAGTTGTTTTCAACCTTTGGTATTCCAAAGTGGATCCAAAGTGACCAGGGGAGACACAAAAGTCATTAGAAAGATTTTACCAGACACTAAAAAGTATGATCTCAAAGTTCTGCACTGAGTCAAACCAGGAGTGGGAAGAGTGGGGAAGCCACGTGTTATGTCCAGTTCACCCCTAGACAGCAGCATGGATGTAGAGCAAAGTTCATATCAAGCATACTGAACCCTATTTTCTTCCTTTAACTTGGGCTAATGTTAGTACTCGTGACTCAAAGTATAAATGGTAAAATTCTGTGGAAATTCTGTGGTCTTACAACAATTCATAAAACATCAGATATGACTCATTCCTTTTTTTTCCAAACATGTAACAATACCTGCTACATCTTTAAATGGGCTAAAAAAAAACAGAATGCCTCTGAACAATCATCAGCATAGCTGGCATTCTCTTTCTACCTGCTGATCAGGGCTATCCACACTCAGTACCATACTACAGCTGCATAGGCTCCACCTGCTCCATCATCAATTCATGCTGGAATGTCTGACACAATAGCACCGCCTGGGTAGTCTGTAATCTCCATGTCAACACTCCAGCATTGACTCTTAGACAAGGATCTCTCCACTCTGCTGCTTTAAAATTCAGGACTGCATGGAAATGCTGATAGTCTCATGCTAAAGCAGCCAAAAAGGTAACAACCTTCTACACTGGCAGGAGGTTCTTTGTATGAGTGGAAATATTGCTGCAGTTCATACAGCTAGAAAGAGAGGTAGCTCCCGAACAGAAGGAAGCCTGCAGCGCTTGATCAAACACAGACAATATTAAAGCTGAGAAAAATTTATTTTTTGTGTAGGAACATATAAGCAATACACTTTTCACATTTTACCATTAACAGAGGATAAAAGTGTTTTATGACTTATTTGTGGGAACAAAAGTTATACACTTTTATCTAAACTGTTATGTGGATAATGTCAAACTGCAGAACCTATAAAGCTTGTATAGCTTGCTTTCACAAGAGGCATTTGTTGGCTTTTCTATATAATACCGTAATGTTTTGACCTTACTATCTAAAGTGTCTTGAGATGATTTTTGTTGTTGTTTGGTGCCATAGAAATGAACGGAATTGAATTGCAAAACCTTTGTTTTGATCTCAGTTTCCCCAAGCATCATGCCATCAAGCACAGTTTAAGAAATCTTTCTTCTGTGCATTTAACAATGTGGATGTTGAGCTGATAAAGCGTAACACCTTGCAACTAATTGCCAGCACACAGACACACACCTACATACATGCCTGGTTACAGTCATTACCACACCTCATCGTCTCTGCAGTTGTTTTGAGTTGTCATTATTTTTTTGTTACAATAAATTACTGATTTATTCTTGCCTTCAGCCTGCGTCTTCCTCTTGTGTCATGGCTTTTAAGCCAGATCATGACAAAGTGGGGGTTCGTCTGGTAGAGGAGTGAGGCTAGGGTTAATTAGTTTTTCTCTTTTTATGGCTGTAGGCGTGTTGATGGCAAACTATCAAAGAGCAGAGATCTGTATCCTCAGCACATTATCTTTTGACTCAAATTACAACATGTTGTGTATGGAGATGGAGATTTTTGTTGGGACTAACAATGTGAATGTGGCTGAAAAAATTTAAACGACAGTGCATTTTAGTTCTTTTAGTGCATCAGAGTTGAAATTGCAATTTCTTTGTAGACCTTTGTATACAGAGTTTGAAGTTTTCTATCACTGCAGTCACTTGAGACTGATACAGTATAAAGAATGTCCTAAACAGCTATGTCTGGAATTTAATTAGACTGTCTATAAGCAATATGAGTAGCTCCCACCTCCTGAATACTTTCCAATAGCTAAGCATTTACAGTGGGGGATATATAAAAGTTCTCAGGTATGACGGAGGCCAGAGTATTAACTATAAGCAGTGTCTTGTACGTTTTCATGTGTGTTGAGGGTGGGTAGAAGGGGAGGGTGGGGGTTTGGCAGCAGCCTGTGTGGGTGTTTTACCACTGTTTTATGCAACCATTCAAAAAAACAAAGACTTTCTTGGAAACAAGGGGCCTGGCATTTATTGGGTCCAAGTGCCTCTGGGACTTTTCTGCTCAGTGGCATGCATTCACATTAAATCCGGGTCATATTTTGTGTGGTAATAGTGGGCTGTGGCAATGAGTGTTAACTTAAGATGAGATCATCCAGCACTGTAAGGATGTCAGAGAGGTTGAGGTCACATCCTGGAAGGGGCTGAATTGTTTCTCTATGATATCCAGCCCCTTGTTTAACTAAGAATGATGAGCGTTGCTGTAACTAAGGAATTGTACCACAACTACAATGCTCTAGAGTCATTTTGTGAATTGGATTTGATTATAAAAGTAGAAGAACTAGAATACATTTCATTCCAACATGCACTGTAATAATTCAAAATTTATGCTCATTCTGGTAACATGCGTAGACTTGCTGGAGACACTCTCCTGCTCGCTGTTTGCTCTGGATGCTCCAATCTGTCAACTTTGTTTTTCATCCAGAAAATGTATTCCTGTCTCAATACCACTGGGTTGCTGGGTGTGTTGGTGGATGTGTATGTTTAGTAGGTGCATTTCCCAGACCTTGACAGTTATTGCATGTGTGGGCTCTCTTTCAATGAGCACACTGTACAGGCCCTCCAAACACCTCCTGCCTATAGCTGCCTAATCCACCTTAACTTCCTCCTATGAAATGAAAGAGCATCAGGTTGAATCTGTGTTTGCAGAACTCTGAGGGAAATGAGAGTCAGCAAGTCCAAAAGAGAGGAGGTTATCATAGCCTGTTGGCTGTGCTGCACCATTGTTGCCAGTTCATAGTTTGTCCCTCATTGGACCACTGTAGTGACTGAAAGAAGATCATCAATACAAGCAGCACAGAGGAAAATGAGTTTCCTCCATAGAGACAGAATTCCACACTGACTGGGTACTCAGCCCATTCATCTAAATATTAGAATTTATCCCTGCTCAAAGTCACTCAGGTCTTTAACCATTTCTCCAGCATCCAACACCTTGACTACAACAACCAGCGGTTCACATCGACTGGTTAAAGCTTCAATATGCAACTTATGCACGCAACAACTAAAATCAATCAGCTCTGCTTCTCTCAGTTCTCCCCCTCCCTGCTCCACAATGCTCTGCTACACTCTGACATGCTCTCTCCAGCGTTTCAGGGTTGGTTGGTAAATTGGTTAGAATGATGAGCGTTGCTCAGTATTTTAGAAGAAAATGTCTCTGCATTGCTGTCAGGGTTAAAGAAGTCACAGGATGCTTCAGCACCTCTCCACAATAAGATACGTTTTGGAGCATATTATATATATATTTAGAAAATATACAAAAATGTTTCAATCTGCATTGTATGATATGTCCCAGAACTGAACATGTGTTTTTGCTTCATCTGTGAATGGTCATAATGGTTTGGTTCATTAGTGTTTATACTGTATATTCACATTAAATATGTAAGTTAAATGACATAATAAAAAAACATGTGGACAAATAGCTAAGAAAATGACACCTGATCTGTCCAACTTATGCCATAACTTTGTACTTAAAAAATATAAAAGTCTTGCAGTGAAAATTCCCCCATGGTACTATTTTTCGGGAAGTCCCTGGATCTCTTCAAAGACTTTGAATGTTTAGCACATAGCAAATCACTGTTTGGCAGAGAAATGAATGAAGAAAATTAATGGAGCTTCAAATCTTGTTTCCCTGTGCTCTGTTTCCAGTTGTGTTTGTGTAGTATAATTTTATATGAAACATTAGAAAAAACTGTCTGAAAACCTTTATTTGCTCAACAGTTGTCCATTTGACCTTAGCTTTATGCGTCACTCATCCCCTATGTACTTATATTTCAACAAGAAGGATGTGAAAAATATCTCTCCAGCTCTGTTTCTGTAATTTGTGTCCATTTTCTCCCAGGGCCCACACATAAATCAAATGCCCAGTTTCAGGAGTGTAAATCAAGGAAAGAAAAACTAATGACACTGCTCACCAAGGACCCACAATGAAAACAGATCAATTCTGTGGTAAGACAGTGCTCTGAGATTCAATCTGCTCAGTGCTGACACATCCAGTCAGTGATACAGCAGGTTATTGACAGAGAAATCAGCAGGCCGGTGATTTACTCCTGCTGCTTGGTAGAGTAGTCACCCATAGACCCACCCATAGGGTGGGTGGTTTGTGACCTGACTCCTCCTGGACAAGATACTGAACCTCCAAGATGTCCAAAAACCCAGCTCATTCAAATCAATTCAGTTTAGTTATATAATAATAATAATAATAACAGATACTTAATTGATTCCCTTGGGGAAATTCTTTGTGGACAGGCTGCCCCCTTTGAGGCACCAAGGGTTAAGCGTATCAGTGTCTTGTCCAAGGACACCTCAACATGTAGCCGACTGGGAATCAAACCACTCACCCTTGGGTTTGAACACAACTGCTCTACCCACTGAACCATCATGTGCCAATTCCCAACAACAGTCACCTCAAGGCACCTTACAGTTGTTAATGTTATTACCTTAATGAAAAAAATAAAAATAAATCAGGAAGGGAAAATACATTTTCACAGGACTGTAGTTTATTCTGCTCTAATATGGACGTGCTGATCAAAGGTAAAACATCTCTGAGCAGTCTAGTCGGGATGGGGTCTAAGAGACATGTAGATGAATTAATGTTTGAAATTAACTCTGCCTGATAAGTAAGACTGAGTTCTTACATCCGAGTCCATCCATGTCAAGGGAAGATCTGATCCTTTTTTTTCTCTAATAGTTGCTGTGACTCTGTCATTTACTAACATACTTTGAGTACTGAGGCTGCTTAAAAAAAGAGAAAAACTCTGCAGCTTAACAGCAGCCAAACATTACACAATATGACAGCTGCTGCGTTCCCTCCCATATCCTTCCAACTAGTTTTCTAGTGGATCGTGAACGCACCGTGATATAGTACAGTGTGTGGAGGACGTACACATGGACCTGCCTCTTCCAGAACATATCCAGAGTTCGCCTTCAGTCTTCAGTGTGCTCTCAGCCCGCTGGCCGACAGGATGGAGGACCTGTGCTGTGGACAGAGCGCAGCAGCTGCTGTAGAGTTTCGGAGAAATCTGGAAAGTCGGCGGCTCTTTTGACAAACGAGGCATGTTTGACCGTGTGCGCAGTGACAAACCTCCGTGCGCTTTTGTGGGCACATAGTTTTAAGACGTGTTTTCTGCAGCATGCAGATACTGTTGTAGACTGTTTGGTTTCCACGTGGATTCGCTGACTTTTTTTCCCACAAACCGCGGAGCTGTCAGTGGCACTGTGCGGTTGAAGTGAAACACGGAGCGCGATGCGAACCCGACTTCCAAGTGTTGCTGTTCCCCCTGAACATGTGCAGCCCCCCGCCACCCGCACACGCCGTCCGACCGAGTACCACTAAGCGCGCCTGTGGCTCGAAATCCGGCTGAAAATGTTTATCCTGTGGGTCCCGGTGAGTTTATTCCTCAGCTTCATCATCGCTCAGACGTGGAGCGTTCAGATGTCGTGGGAAAACTGGAACCGAGAAAATGAATTTGACAAGCCGAGCTCTCAGCCGCATATCATTTTCATCCTCGTGGATGATCAAGGCTTCCGGGACGTTGGGTACCATGGCGCCGAGATCAAGACCCCGACGCTGGACCGGCTGGCAGCGCAGGGAGTCAAACTGGAGAATTATTATGTGCAGCCGCTCTGCAGCCCGTCCAGGAGCCAACTCATGACCGGCAGGTATAAAGCATGAGTCCCACTTCTTCAAGAGTTTGTGGGATAAAATGTCTTTTAAAGGGAGTCTAGGCAGTCTGCTCTGCATCAGCCAGGAGTCTTTGATATATACTCTCATAATAATCAGGATAAATAAAACCCTAATGAGCCTCAGTGGCTTTATCATTTCATTTCATTCATCAATACTGTCCAATCCAAAGTGAAGTGCCTGGTGTGTCCAAGTGAAAGATGTCTGCATACAGAGATCACTGTTAAATCTCACCATGAGCTTTTTTAAAGCTTTTATTTTGATGAGGCTATTTCACCAGCTAAATGCACAAAAAATACACTTTTTAATGCAAGTGTTTAGTTGCATTCATCTTATATGTTACAACCAAATCATGAGACAAGTAAGTAATGTAACTCAACATACCTGGTAGGATTACAAAGGATAAGGAGGTAGAGTATATCTGTTGATGGATGGATGAGAGTTTTAACGCTGCCACTTCAACCCGTTATTTTCATCTCTGTCTTTCTGCAGTCGACAGGTGTAAGTCACAGTTTCTATGAAGCGTAGTTAGTTAGCTTCATATTCCATTTTATTCTTTGTCAAAGAAATACAGGATATCTCAAGTTCTGTTGCTAATGATAACATTGTACTCATCAAAGCAGGGTTTTCCTCAGGAAACTGTTAAGTAGAGGTGCCAAACACAACTGGCTCTACTTTTCTGTAAACCGCACTTTTTCTGAAACATCTGCTCTGATTAATTCGGTCGCTTCAGTCTGTCACAAAGCTGCTGATGTGAGTCAGAGAGCAGGTTTCCACTGTGAATTGACCGGTTTCTGTATGTCTGTATATGTTAGTCCTGAGATAGACTGATGACCTGTCCATGGTGTACCCCACTTCTCACCCAGTGACAGCTGGGATCCGCACACATAACAGAAACTCTGAAAAGTAAAAGCTGAGGTCTTGGAATGTAGCTGCATCTGTAAGAAGAAGGTGGTTAAGGTTGGAAACACAACTCTGACACACTGGAGTCAAAGCTTCATGTTTGTGAAACTTACTTGCAGAGGAAAAATAAAGACAAACAGTGAAGCTATTACCCAAACTATCTGTTGGAAACATCCATCTCGTCTACAGACCTGTTGTTCGAACTTTGACTAACATGCTTATCTTAGCTGTGCTCCCTCAATTTACCTGTGCAAATAACTGAAGAGGTTTAGACAATCTGGATAAAGTGTTATTTACAACCTCTCATTGTCTGACTGCTGTGTTTGTTGGACCTATTTTTAGTGATGTCTGCATTCCAAGATCCCAGCAATTACTTTGGGGGAGCACAGTGTTCTCATACCTGATAGAACTGATTGCCAGATGTCACGCTATCACACCATTTATCAGTCTAAATGAAAACACTGCCACGTTGGCTTACATAGCAGAAATAAGGACGACTGAAGGATTCAATCAGCACTCTTGTATAAGAACTGCAACCAAAGAAATGGTTGATGATGGTTATTATAAAGGCATCATGCGTCATGCATCAATCAAATCTGGTCCGCTGTGAGCAAACATCCATAAATCTGCTTGGAGAACACAATTGTAGAACTTGCTTGAGAAAATCACATTTTTACAGTTTTCTTCTGTATCAAAGTAATCCATGGATAGTTGTCTGAACATTTATTGTTATGGTGCAAACAGGAACTTCTAATAGGTATTACAGCATATTTTTATTGTTGCCAGTTTGCCAAGATTTACACTAAACCAGGACTCAAGTCAGTTAGACCACAACTAACATAACATGCTCCATGGAACATTATATATTTTGTTTACAGCTACCAAAGTATGGCATCTGTATTTTCAATATGGGACTATTGGGTTTTCTGTATTATTCTATAGTTATATCCTGTAAGGTGCCTTGAAATAACTTTTGTTGTGATTTGGCGTCTATATAAATAAACTGAATTGAAAATGAAGAACATGATAGTGGGACACAGTTTTGTAAATGTATCAGATTTGTAAATTAATTTTTAACTGTTTCCAAGCTGTGTTGCCTTAATTTACAGTGGCAGCTGGAAGCTGTAAAGACATATTAGAGGGTGAAGGATAATTATACAGTATCATGGGGGTCTGTTAGGGTCAGGCTTTGTAGTTTGCTTATAGCATGTGTCACATCAGCAGTTTCCCTCTTTGTACATGCAGCTCTGCAGAGCTTCTCCTCCACTGCCTGCACCATCTGTTCCACTCCTTAGCAGAAAAAGGAGGAGGCTTGCTGAGCAACAATGTTCTTTGGCATGCGTCCGAGAAAGTAATGAGAAAAGTGCAGCCACCTCCTGGTTCCTCTGCCCTCTGTGAGCTGCTCCCGCTCTCTCTGACTGAAAAAAAAAAAAAAAAAAAACTAACATCCATGTGGAAATGCTGGTGTAGAATCAATTATGTTTCCAGGCTTGTATTCCTGAATGGATGGTTGCAGAGTGTGTGTGTGTGTGTGTGGTTGAGTTTGAGTGAAAGAATGTCACCTATCCCTCTGTTAACATTAAAACGTTGGTTGTCCGTGGCAGCTGGACACACACTAAAGCTCTGGGAACAATGTTAGTTTAAGTCTTTCTGTTGCAGAGACTTGTCAAGGCAAATATCAAACTCAGCAAAGGACTGAATGCAAAACATAAGCGCTGATTAAGTTTTTACAGGTTGTTCTGACTGGTTACTATGGCAACCGCCTGTATCTGAAGCCAGCTGCATGCTCACTGCATATAATGACATTTTATTATGACTTTATTTCTTTTTCTCTGCTTGCTGGAAGCCTTTGCTATAGTCTTCTCACTCTGTGTTGTTCTCAGCTGTCGGAAAGATGGACAGGTTGGCCGCCTCATACATTACAAAATATACCAAAAGGAATGCAGGGTCAAAATAAACATTATACAGTCATGTTACCTAAAAAGTTTCTAACCATATTCACCCTGATTGTAGTCAAGACATTCTTTTAACTCTCACCAAAGCAATGCTTAATGGGCTGGGGTAAAAGCCTGTTGTGGCAGGTGGTTTCTGGGAGAGGTAACTTTCTGTGACTGCACACCCTCGGAAGAAGAAGCAGGACATATTGTACAGCTCTTAGCAAGTATCCCAGACTTAGGTCACCTTATGGTGAAATGTGGAAAGTATGGCCATATTACAAATGGCTAGAGTTCCTTTACATTAAAAAATGTTAAGATATGACCTTCTAACTTGGTAATATTACCAAAACCATTGCTGAACAGTAGAAGAGGACTTTAACCTTCCAGTAACGGGAGCTTGAGAGAAGATTTTCATGCTGGTTGCCCTCTGGGAAACTTGTGGCATCACAAAAATTTCAACCTGTCTGGTTTTCTTTAAGCTGTACTGATGAGATTAGAGACTTTAAGTGGGAACTTTCCTTCAAGTTCAGAGTTGTTGCGCTCTTCAGGCCCCTATGCCCTCCTGCTGATCTATTATGATCAAGAGATGTGGATTGCCAAAGGCCATTCCTAAAGCGGCGCCTCAAATTAAAAAATGTTAGGTATGTTTCAGGAATGCATACATGAAAAGTCTCTGAATCCTTTACTCTTGTTTAAGATCTTTTATAATTAAATAAACACACTTCTAGAGTGTCAAAGATGAATGTTCCAGTGCTTGTGAGCCATGTCAACCTGCCTCTCCAGACAAATCCTGCATGTGGACTTTCTGATATATTCCATACATCTGATACAATAACCTTTTGAGTTCTTATATCAGGAACAAATTCTCTAGCCTTATAACCTTTGTTTCATGACACGATGTCAGCTTCAGGTAACATTGAGATAAATACCAGCACATTATTAGAATTGGCTGATCGTTTATCCATTGACATCTCAGATAAGTGTATACAGTGTGTGCCGTACAGAAGATCTTTCCATCATAAACACCCTTGCCTGCCCTTTCAATTGGCCCAGCTGTAGTCACTCAAGTAAAAAAAACTAAATTATATCTCATTATCAGGCACCTACATTGCTCCATGAGCTACCATCCATCGGCACTCTTGGGTCCCGGGACAATAAGGAGCAGACCTGTAGCCAGCTGTAAGAAGTCCTCTTTGATGCTCTTCTAAACTCTTGATTTGAATCAGGAATCAAGGCGATTGGGTCTTGTGTTTGCTTAAACCATTCTGCTCCTCACCACTATATCTCTGTCTCCAACTTACTCACACACTTCCCATCTGTCCACACTTATCTCAAACTCACTGTAGACTATCAGTCACTCTCTTCTTGTTGTTTCAGTGATCTGTCTCACTTCCCCTGTTCAGCTCACACCGGTCTGACCTAGAACTCTGAGTGCACTAGTTCAGTAACAATTGGAACAAGTGGATGTTTGAGATGACGACTAAGTAAAGTTCTGGAGAAGTTGGGATTCTAAAGTTCTATTTTGTGGAAAAGGAAGTCTTATCAGGAGGGTGTTCGTTAACTAAGTTATTACCTATGTCCAAAGTTAACTATTATCAGGAGTCTGTAAAAAGGAGAACTTAAGAGGTCAGAGACCAAGAAAGAAGCTAAACTGGAGAAATATTCAAAGATCTTAAGGAAGCTAAATGAAAAGCATGCTAAAAGGAAGAGCTAAATAAGACGAACAACTCCAGGGCTGACTTTGATTAAATGCAGAGTGCTGGGTTGAGGCTGCTTATTTGAACCATATGTGAGGACGATGTGGAGCAGCATTACAAGAGAAGGCCCCAGCCTGGGCAGCAGGTCTGCTCGGGAACCTCAACAACCTCGATGGCTGGAGCAGCGTCCAGTGCACTTGTCTTGTGGGACTTGGTGCTTGGTGATTTGAATTTAATTGCGTGTGTGATTTGTTGGTCTTGTGGCTCAGCGGTTGTGTAAATAAACCAGAGAGATAGCATGATTACAGCTGCATGTAAGACTGTAACTCTGCTCTTTACTCGAGGAATGCTATGGTGCCTTTTGCAATGATAAGATGTGGAAGTGAGCCAATGTCTGCTATGTATTTCCCTGGTTGTGCATGGTTAGAATCCATGCTGGAAAAACAATGCAGAGATGCCAGAACTTTGACCACTGTGACGTGACTGCTCATTTGTTCCCTACTTGGTTTTAAAGGAATCTATAAATGAGTTTGATTGGACATGAGGAGGGGTCTGCAAGAAGGAGAGAAAATCTCCAGAAGGCATTAGTTACTGTGGTCGTTATTTCTAGGTCTCATAAATACTAAAGACCTAGAACTATCATTCAGGTGCCCTCAAACCTACAAAAATGTCAAAGAGAAACAACACAGGGATGCTTCGAAAGATTTTGCAGTCACCATTTTCTATCAAGACCTCTAGCTGGTTTGAATGATTTGTGGTGGGATCACAGGTCATACTTAGCGTGACATTCTGATTACATGGCTTTAACCTTTTGGTATGTGAACACCGTCAGACCTGCAGGAGCTGTGCAAGCAGGGCTTGGGGCCAAAGCTTAAACTTACACACACACATGCATGCTTTCAGAAATTTACATATGTATGTGAGTACAAATTGAAGACAATGGAGCGTATTTAATCCAAAAGTCATTTTATAGACATTTATGGGCACGTAACAAGGCTAAATTCACCATGTACTCTATTAAAAGTCTGGAGAGATTACGGAGAACAAGGTTTTACAAGTACTCTCTCTTCATTTAAGAGTTAACAAGCTTCTTCATGACTTTTTTCCTAAAGAACGACATTCACATGCCAGGTTTGGTTGACTTTATGTTGTTGATGTTGTTGTCTTAGCCACAAACACATGTTGGCCTTACTTCTTCCCTTCATTGCCATCCCTTTCTTAGTTCATTGCATTAAAATCTTGTTGCCTAATGACAGACCAGCAATGCCTCCTCTATTCCCCACTATGCATGTTTGTAGTTGGGTTTCAGTGTTTCCCCTGCCTAGACCACCAAGTGACAAGAAATTCTTCTCACTGCCATATGAAACTGAGACTCGTTCTCGGCACTCATCAGGGTTGGTGTGGTCTCATTTTGAATTCACTGACCTGACCTCAAAGACTACCAATGAATAGAGGTATCAAATTCTGAATGTGCTGTATTATTATCCTGAACAGTTAAACATTTTAAAAGCTCTGGGAACGTTACTTGAATCTGTGGGAGCCCGTTTTGCCAAATTGTAAACATTACAGTGTCCTAACTTATTTCCAAATGTTTTAAAAGCATCAAAGCCAGATGGGGTCAGATGGGACAGTTCTCTCCAGAGAACAATAGCTCTGCTCCGAGGTTCATCAAGAATGTCTCAGCTAACTGCAACTAAAACACATGTTAAAACACAGATGAGGCGAATTGGGTCATTGGTCAGGGTTTCCCCAGTAAATGCATTAGTGTATGTGCAGCAGCTATACGCTTTGCAAGTTCAGTCAAATAGTGTGGATCGTGTCTGTGTACACATCTCCAATTGTAGTATGATTAGAAGCTTGTGCACATCCATAATAGGTTACAAAGCCCATTGGAGGGCAAGCAAAAATCATTGGTCTTAAGGGCAGAGCTGTCGTGGAGAGACATCCAGCAATCACACAGCATATTGCTACCAAGCTCTACAGCAGTCCCCCCACCCACTAAAAATTGCATCAAAAACTGATAGAAAGATACTTTAGTTTACAAGATTCGGCATGCTATGGTTCCCATAAGGGCTGATGTTGAGGGGGAATGTCATTAGTTTGGAACTGCAATGAAAAATGTAGTGTTCTAGACATACTATAAATGAAAACATGACAAAAGTATAAATAGCTTTTTTATGGTTATTTATATATTTGTTTATATTGTTTTTAGGGTTTAAGTTGACAAGTGTTATTTTATCCCAGGTCACATTATATCATGCTGAGGTTTAGTAAACTCTTACAAACTAGCTGAAATAAAAGGTGATAGCCAACTGTGGTGCATGCAGGGCACTGCGCATCTGATTGCATTTACAGTCTGGGATTTTTATTGGGACATGTTCTTAGTATATTGGTTTTGTTAAGTGTAGTTATGCTCTGAATTATTGAGTTCATTGCTGTGTTTGGAATGTTGTACACACCACACAGCAGACTCCATAGGGTGTAGAGACTTGAAAGACCTGACCAACCTTCTGGTTTTCTTCCAACAAAATACTCCTGTTCTTTCTGGACTTAAACCAGATATTTAGTTCGCAGCCTTTCCCTGGTGACAGCTTGACCGCACACCACTAACCTCAGGAGAGCGAATGTCTTTCTCTCAGACAGAAGTGAAGTCAGAGGTCATTGTCCTACTTCCAAAGTCTCAGCTGAGCTGCCTCACTGTGAGTCGGTCACAGTCTCAATAATGATAAAGTTGGCTTGACTGCTATGAACTCAGACAAGAAATCCCACAACCGATAGCTTTAATTGATTGCAGTTCTTCTCTAAGACCAACACTAACAACTGTATGTTGGGCGAGAAGAGTAGCAGACACTTTCCCTGTAGTTCACAGTTTGATTCTGATGATTCTAACACACCACATGAGACCTGATAGACCAGAATTACTTTGGATTAAACATATTGACTGGAGCCCAAAGCAATAGAACAGAATTTGTTAAACTCAAAGAAATATTTTAACATTTCTGGGAAATCTCTTTTCTTTATTTTCTGGCAAGTTTAGCCTTGTTCAAGACTGGAAATAGAAAACAACTGGCCTCCCTCTTTGTTCTGAGAACAAATCCGCCTATCAGCACCTCTTAAACTTACTAAATAACAGTCTCACCTGTTTAATTTATAGGCAGTCAAGAAATAGTGCAGCATTTCATTTTAACACTTTTAGATTCTTGGCTATCCAACTTCATATGAAACAGACAGCTTTAAGAGAGGCGGCATGATAGCTCAGTCGATAGAGCAGTTGTCTTCAAACCCAAGGGTGAGTGGTTTGATTCCCTGTCCCAGTAGGCTGCATGTCGAGGTGTCCTTGGACAAGACACCGATACCCTCACCCTTGGCGCCTCAAAGGGACAGCCTTTGATCCAAGAGGATCAATAAAGTACCAAATATTATTATTGTAAGTGTGTGAATAGGCACATTTTCCAATAAGCATACCGTTGAAGTATTCCATTGACATAATTTCAGTCCTGTCCAACTTGGGTTCAACAAGAAACAAACAATTTGGCCATAGTTTGCTATTTAAAACTATCACCTGTCAGTACTTTCTGGTAGACAAACTCTATTCTGATATTTGTTCAAGTCATGCTCAAGTTGTCAGGGTGAAATAGAAATAAAGAAACTAGAGTATAAGGATAGAAATGTTTCTTGCTTTAGATGTAGAAATGTGAGTTATAGTACACAAGCCTCTGACAGAGTTTTCAGTGCCAACTCTTGAGTGAAAGGAAAAATTGTGTTACTTTATAAAAATACCTCAACACACAGTCCTGTCATGTATTTATCAATAGCTCTGTATTAGCTCGCTGCTAAAATGCAGTGCACAGCCTCACCATAGCAACAGGTCACAACTCTGTTTCCTGTCAGGCCTTGAGTGACAGCTCTTCTGTTTTTGCTTCCTCCTCCTCCACCAACCATTACCAATCCACCTCCTTACACTGCAGTGTTGGATGTCAGTTGAACAGTAGCCTGTTACTTTCGTTGCCAGCCTATAAGTACTCTTATGTCAGCATGAATGTGTTTGCTTTGGACTGGATTCATCGTAATTAGAATTAGATTTAATACGTAATTTCCAATACAAAGATTCTCTCTGTGACTACTAAACAATATACTGGCCACAGATGGTCCATGGTCCACTTTGTGGGAGTATATATAAAAGTTAACTCATGGTGCAGGGCCTGTTTTCTGTTTTCCTATCTGGACCTGTTTGTGAACTGCCTGTGCAAATATATGCCGGTGCAAAATAATGGAAGACTTTTCAGCATTTTTGGGTACAACAAAGTCGTAATTGCCAGTAGAGGAAGCTGTAATATCGTCATCATCACAACTTGGTGCTTACAGTAACTGAATTCTGGTGAAGTAGCTAATGGTTATAGATGTTTTTTAGTTGTGAGCAGCATGTATAAGGGAGAACTATCCCTACAGTAACTACTTTTAAGATTTTAAGACTTGATGACCACCTCTAATCAAAGGTGCAGATTCTTTAAAATCAATATCTATATATGTGTTTTTCTTTTGTAGATATCAGATCCACACAGGCCTTCAACACTCCATCATTCGAGCTACCCAGCCCAACTGCCTGCCCCTGGAAAATGTCACCTTGCCTCAGAAACTCAAGCAAGCAGGCTACTCCACCCACATGGTTGGCAAGTGGCACCTGGGCTTCTACAAGCGTGGCTGCCTACCCACCCAACGTGGCTTTGACACTTTTTTTGGCTCCCTGCTAGGAAGTGGGGACTACTACAGTCACTATAAATGTGAAGGGGCCGGTATGTGTGGGTATGATTTATATGAAGGGGAAGAGGCAGCTTGGGAACAGGACCGTGGCTTGTACTCTACTGTGATGTTTACACGAAAAGCTATCAGTATCTTAGCCAAGCACAACCCTCGTAGACAACCCCTGTTTCTCTACTTAGCCTATCAGGCAGTTCATTCCCCATTGCAGGTTCCTGCCCACTACCTCGATCGCTACAAGGGCATTCCAAATTTGCATCGTCGGAAATATGCTGCAATGGTGTCTTGCCTGGATGAAGCCATCCACAACCTCACTTTAGCGCTAAAGCGCTATGGTTATTATGACAACACAGTTATAGTGTACTCCTCAGACAATGGTGGTCAGCCATTAGCTGGAGCAAGCAACTGGCCTTTAAGAGGTAGTAAGGCAACCTACTGGGAAGGGGGAATTAGGGCAGTAGGTTTCGTTCATAGTCCCCTCTTGGTAAACAAAGGGACTAAATGTCGTTCTTTGGTTCACATTACTGACTGGTTCCCTACACTGGTGACACTCGGTGAAGGGACATTAGACGAAGATCTAAATCTAGATGGGTACGATGTTTGGGAGGCCATAAGTGAAGGCCGCCCATCGCCTCGACAGGACATTCTTCATAACATTGACCCAATCTACATTAAAGCTAAGAATGGGTCATGGAAGGCTGGGTATGGCATATGGAACACAGCCATTCAGGCTGCGCTCCGGGTGGGCCACTGGAAGCTTCTAACAGGTGTGCCTGGCTACAGTGATTGGGTGCCCCCACAGACTTTCTCTAACCAGAGGCTGACCAATCGCTGGCATAATGAGCGTGTCCGTTGGGACCGGGGTAAGTCCATCTGGTTGTTCAACATCACTGCTGACCCTTATGAGAGAGTGGATTTGTCCCAACGCTACCCACACATAGTGAAAAAGATGCTAATGCGACTAGCACAGTACAACAGGACTGCAGTGCCAGTACGCTACCCGGCAAAAGACCTGCGTTCTAACCCTCAGTACAATGGGGGCGTATGGGGACCCTGGTACAAAGATGAGCGGGAGGAGCAAGAGGAGGAAGAGAGATACAATAATTTTTTAACCAACCATCTTGGTAAAAGAAGGTGGAAAAAGAAAACAAAGAACAGAAAGCTGAAAAGGAAGGTAGAAGAGTAGCCTGCCCCATTTGTGAAAGACTTCAGTTGGCTTTTCTCAGGGATTTACACTTCCTCCTTCAGGATTATTCTATTCTGATATTCTAACTCAAGTTAGTTTCAACTTGACTCCAAGTTGAAATACTGTATGAAAACACAATAAAAAAGGATGGACCTTTTGAAATGCCTCAAGAGAATAGGGAACAGATCCACTCATTCAAACACTACTGTCATGCCCAGACACAACTAAGACCTCATGTTAATGTTAGGGGCATTTAAAGAATGTTTATTTTTCTAGTTTCTGTTGCATGCTTGAACTGTTGTCACCTTTGGATTGTTCTGTAGATTTGTGTTTCGCTTAAAGTAAAAAATAAATCTTCCTAGACAGTTGCCATAAAGATTGGTGACAGAGTATTAAAGTAAGACATAGTTCTATTATGTTGTTATATTATTGATTGCAGCAAGACAGTATTGTGGAAACATATGTAGGATTTATGTGATGTGAGTTGTATGTTGGTTTTTAAAGCACAGTCTGTTTGAACTTTAGAATATTAGAATTGTTCCCTCTTTTAGATGATGTCTGGTCCGGCACCAGGCCAACTTGAATGTAAGAGAATCTAACAAAATAAAAGCCCCACACAAATCTCTTTGTCTCCTGGAATCTTTCAAGCTTGGTATGGTTTACATTTTCCTTCAGACAGATTTCCTTTATCCCAAAGACAATAAGTACTCTTGTAACTGGAAAAGTTTTAACATCACTATCACATTTAGAAGCAGACATGCAGCCAGAAAGTACATTTATTCATGGAAAATGCAGTAAAGTGGGATCTGACCACTGATAAGATCTAATTGCTTTCTTACAGGCCTTCAAAAATGCCTGCCTCATCAATTATGGTGTGCTGTACGAGAACTTGACAAAATAAAACTTCATATGGAGTGAACATAACTTAAAATCATATTTTTCAAATGTCTGTTGCTTGGCACCCATGAAAACAGTCCCGTAAACATATAAGATCAAATGTTGATGACTGACTTTAGCTGTTCATGAGTTTTGCTACTTGATGGTTTGTTATATACCAATTAACTCTGTTAATGACACTAAATTACTTCTAAACATACTTTACAAGATTTATAGTTGCCTAAAAATGGAACATGTTCTCTTTTGCTTTTATCTGCTTCCCTAGTTTGTGTGGTCGTCTTGTTAATAATCTAACCCAGCAGCTTTCAAGGGCTTTTAAACACATGAAACATCAGGAGCTCCAGAGAGAGGGGCTTTCCCATGGAAAAAGAACCAGGCTACGCTGCGCATCCCTCCCATCTAGGCTTACTTGGATCCATCTGCCTCTACGTGCTACTAAGAGCCAATTTATGACATCAGACCATTGAGGCACTGACTCAACTTTCACAGCGGCCATTGTGTTAACAGCTTATGCTGATATGAAGGTGGTTCTTTTGAATGAAACCTTTTTAAATCCAAATCAGGTGAGGTCTAGTTGGGTTAGTCGTACTGGTTTTCCTCAGCTCCCTCACACTGTTCCATGTGTACAGGTCAGATTGTACCCATGGGAACCAGAATTTACCTGGGTATGCTCGACTTCATTTATAGCCATTAAACACAAGGGATGTCCTCTGTATATTATGAGTTCCAGCTGGGAAGAACAGAAGAACAGATTCTTATTTTGTTGCATCGTTTTGAATTTCCTCTTCCAAGGGCCATTGGAGCAGTTAAACCCTGGATTCTAAGGGAATTCACATTTGCTTTCAGTTATGGGCATTAGCATCTCTCATATGGGAAAAGCTATGGACAATTTTTTCCCTGTAACTGAGCTGTAAAGCAATACATCAAGCTTCCTCACTCTGCCACCTCATATTAGGATTAGCCATTAGTGCTCTCTGGAAATTATATAAGAAAATTAACCTGATGGATGGCTGAGCAAGAAAGCTTTGATCAAAGTGAAGTGTGGGAACAGGATTTTGACGGCTTTCTTTCAGCTGTGGCACCATGCAAAATGTATAGTTTAGGTTCTTGCAATATCAAGGTGCAAATTAGTCAAATTACGTGTAGCCAACTGGAAAGAGCCGACCACTTCTTTGCCAAGAGCTTCAATAGAAAGCATGACTCAGCAGACTTTGGCTCCAAAGTGCTGTCAAGGGATGAAAAACGAGACAAATATCAAGCAGCTGTTGTCCAAAAGAATCAGAATTAATACAGAATCCATGGAATATTGTGTGAACACCACCCAAAAATGCCAAAACACATTCAACGCAATGAATCCACTCACAGTATTACACTCTGCAGGGTTGTGTGCTCCAGCTAACTTGGCAACAATGTGACATTCCATTTGTGAGAGGTAGTCAACATTTTTTCAAGTGCTTGTACAAGCGCAAGGAACAGCTGTTGTGACATCATAGGAAGTCCTGTCTAGGGAGTGTCCTAGAAAGTCAGCAGAAATGTGCCAAAATGACAAAGATGATACATCCTTTTTTATTGTTGGAAGTGTAGGAGTTCACATGTGGATACTGGAATATACACACTCTGCTATTGTAAAAGCAGATCCACCTAGATGAGTTAGACCAATTTTGAAACTTATTGAATCCAGCACCTTGGCAAAGTTGCCGGAGTCAAGACCGTCTTTCTTCACTAGTCATCCCTCTGCAGACGTGGGGATTTCCTGTAATGAGCAATTTTACCCATGCGCAACTGGAACTACTCTTGGCCTTCACCAGAGGTCCAGCACTCCCACTATACTGTGTCTAGTTTGTGACCCATGGCCCCATTTTACTCTTCACTACAACCACTCCCTTAGTATCTTAGTTCTTCTTCATTTCATTATTCTTGAAGGGTACTTGCCTGTATTGATCTTCTGATCTCATTTTCCTTTCAGCCATTCCTTTTCCTTTTATCCCTGTCATTATTCATGCTTTATTCATGCTCTCTCTCTCTCTCTCTCCCTTCTTTGCTCAGTGGAGGTCCTCCGAAGGTCTTGCTCAAGTCCAGACCTGTGGAGTTTTGTTGGTGCCCCAGCTGTGTTGCAAGCAAGGCCTCAATCCTACACACAAACATACTGTAGTGTTGTCATCTCTCAGCATATTCAGCCCCAAGGTTTGTTGTCCACTTACCAAAAAACTCTTCTTCCTCCTGTCACTCTTCCTCACAATTCCTCCTTCAAAGCATGTTGAGACAGGATATTGTGTGCTGTGCTTTAGCCAGAACGTGCCGTGGCATCACTTGTCAACACAACTAACTCCATCAACTGTGGAACAGCAATGTGACTTTACTCAGATGTTACTTACTTTATAAGTACATGTAACAGTTGAAAATATATGTTAATGCCAAAGTAATCTAACATTTCAATGCAATTATAATGATAAACAAAAGGTAGCTGGAGACAATTGCTTTCTGAGCAAAACACCATGTGTTTATTATCACTCCTGTGATAATGTAAGTATTTCTCAACATTAAAACCATTTTAACCATACACCACTCATGTATAACATATTTGAGTGTTTTCTGTAAAGAAAGCTTCCTTTGATTAACATAACTGGTAAGTAATGTGGGGTTGTGCACAGCTTGAGTCTGATATCGTGAATAAAAGCACATACAGTTTCTCTCCTACAACGTTCAGCAACAAATTAAGCTATAAGCAAAAAAACTCACACATTTCTCCCTCATAACTGTGTTACGGCTGACGGCAAACAATTGCATATTTCCACAAATAACAAACACAAAGCAACTTGGCTTTAATTTGCAGTTGTGTGGCTGCCTGACACATTTAACTCAATATTAATCTCCTTTCAGCTCTGTTTTGATCTTCACCAAATAGCCGGAAATATGTGGCTCTCTAGCTATTAAATGTTTACCAGCTTGTCTCAAACTGTGAAATCATATAAAAGCACTACTGAAGTGACATTCCATCCAATCCACGCCAACGTCTCTGTCATCAGAACAGCGATCTGTCTGTCAGCACTTCAAGCTGACTGACAACAGAGATGTCTTAGTTTCCATGTAGGCTCAGCAGAAAACAATCAGCAATGTTTTTTTGTTTTTATGTGTATGAAAATTGATTTTTGTGATGTATTTATTTTTTAGATTTTCCCTTGCCCCATCAGGTGAAGTAAAATCAGAAAACTCACACTCATTACAGATACTTTGAAAATGTAATTTTATCTGTTGTGCAAGATGCCCGAGTGACAGAAAAAAAATAATGTAAAGCTAACATATCTAAAAACGCTTTCTGTGAATTGAATTTAAGTTTTTACTGGCTAATACAGTATACAAGTCTCACTTTTTAGCTGTTAAATGTTTTCCAGCTAGTTGCTAAGCTGCTGCAGGAAGCAGTGCTGAAAACAAACATTTTGTGGCAGGAAAACCAAAACAGCAAGTTAAAAGACGCTCAAAAAATTGGTAACTCACAACTCACATTGCACATGGTAATTTAAACCAGTGTGAGTATAAACATACTGATTAATGCAGCTTCAAAGACCCACTCCACTCAAAAGTTTGTCAGTAGCAGGGGGCAGGTTTAGGTTCATCTCCTGAAAAACCTGGTTTCAAAACGTCTCCGGGCAAAGGAGTTTTGTGATGTAGGAAACTCACGGCTAATCACAGTTCAATATGCAAATGCAGAGTTTGGTGCTGTCTGTTGAAACCTGACACCTGGAACCACTGAGCTGAGATCAGCCAGAACTGACTTTTGAGCGACAGGAGCGAGCGCGAGCGTTTGGTAGTTGACAGTAAATATGCCGGAGTGTGCAGTTTTGGGATGTAAACCAGAACCT
>JAUMHL010000011.1:16872301-16887347 GCA_032362345.1 Sandelia bainsii
ACCAGGTAGCTTTCCATGCCTTTTTCAGGGGTTTACTGAAGTTTTTCGTGGAGAGAAAACTGTCAGACAATATATTTCCCTAAATTATTTCCCTCTGGGATTAATAAAGTTTTTTGAATCTTGAATCCTGAATCTTGAATTTGTCATAGCAGAGTATTTATACATGCCTTAAAATGTGAGTGGAGTGGGTCTTTAATTATATTGTGTGTATTGAAAAAGAACCACATTCTGCATTGATAAACTATGCTCAGGTGAGGGTAGCCAGCATTGTATTAAATGAGAGGTTTAAGGTCCAGCTGTAGTATGTCATCTCTAACTGGATCTGACATGTGGGCCTCTGAGGCCTCTGAGCCTTAATATGTTTTGTTCTTAAAGCTGCTCCAAACAGTATTTTATCAACAGTAGAACATGTTGGACAGCCTTCTCAAAATGTCAGCCATGACCTGTGCAATCCCAGCAGATGCTGTTGATCCAGGAGTGGAGGGTGGAAAGAGTTCAAGTTGGATCCAGAAAGTTTGTGGAGACCAAACCAGAGACAACTAGAAAATGATTATTATTCAGGTCACCTGTGACACAACTACACATAAATGCATATACTGCTACTCAGTCTGTGTAGATGCTTAAACAGGCAACTATTAGCGAGTATGTTCACCACATCAGCTTCATAGAGGTGATTTGTCAGTGTTGTGGTTACAGCTTTATGTGCTGCCCCTAGTGGTTGTAAACAGTGGTTAAAACAGCTTTAAGTTGTAACAAGCAGCTTTCATATCACAAGAATTATGATATGATATGACTCGGCAGCCATCCAACAATCCTCACTGTAAGAACAGAGAGGTCAGACAGGATAAGGGAAAAGGAATCGCCTCCTCCTAATTTTTCCCACATGGCATCATGCTGGATCACTCACCTGTTCACTGTACTGGCAGAAAGTCAGTCTTCCACAGAACCCCTCCTCCTGCTCCTGCTTCTCTGTCAGTAATGGAGAAATAAAGAATGGATGCAGTTCAGCTGTGAGACTTTAAACCTCTCCACCTGTCACACGCCAGAATGTGTGAGGGAAATCAGAGGCAATGGAAGGTTGGACAGAACTGACTGCAGTTAAATTATGTTACAACTTCACCCCAGGATCATCTTTGCATAGTGTATTTCTTCTTGTGTGTACAACAGTAAGACAACACTGTTTGTTCTAGGAGGAAAACAGGAGTAATATTGTTGGTTTTAATGGGTGGTTTTTGGCACTGATGTTGTACTTCACCCTGTTACCAGGGTAAAACCACATTTTATGGTGATTTCTGATTGGACACTTTTAAAAATTTACACACTTGCTGTTGGAGACTTTAACCTGTTTTTGCAATCCTTAGATCAGTGAATACCAACTGGTGGCCTGCAGAATGTTTCTTTATGACCCTGATGCACCCCCCTACTCGTGGTATGTCTGGAGGTACAGCCGGTCTTATGACCATTTGTTCTACTTTATAAGAAATCCCAACCCTGGTGCAACTCCCCCCTACCCAACCCTATTTCCAAGCTGCACAGACCTCTTGACCACAATTCACGTGCCTTGGAGTGAACGTTCAGATGTTTTCATAAATTGTCTCTGAAATTCACTAGAATTCAGACAAATTTGCCTCAATGGGCTTTACGATCTGCACAGCATACAGTCTGACACCTTCCTGTTCTTAGACCTTCAGACCAGTTAAGGAAAACAGCATAGACAACCAGGATGATAGATCGTAGGTCATAAACATATGAACAACATAAACTGGAAAGGCATCGAGCAACTTCTATGTTCTGCCAATAGACAGCACTTGAGTTAGTTGACTTCTTCACCATGAAGACCTGGAAAGAGACAGACTACACAAACACACAAGCTGCAAAACCCAAGCACATTTATACACATAAGAGAAACTAAATGAGCAAACAGAAAGAGAGTGAGAGACAGAGCTACTATATAAAGAGGTTAAAAAAGGAGCTATTCAGTAGCAGAAGTTTTATTGCGAACACAGCATCTTCTAACCAAACATACAACACTTTGACATATGACAATGTGTAGAGATACAGTTGATGCAGATGGCTTTACAGTACAACATATTCACATTTTACTGTGGAAAACAACACAATATGCAGCTACACAGTGTGTATTTTCCTGCAGCCTCCTCTGTCTTCACACTGACCTTCTCTGCAGGCCTCTCCCACCACCAGATGGGAATATATGTGAATTCCACATGCCGTCTGCAGCTCACGCCAAGACTAAGTGAGAAGAATGTACAGCTGTTTGTTGCAAAATAAATCAATGTCTTCAAAAAGAGTAATATGAGACCACCTGTGAGCTGAAGGGGGAGACATTTGTGTTGCTAAATTGTCAGTTATCCTACTCTGTGTATAGTTGGTTTTCTGTGTTGAATGGCTATCATGAAATAAATAGACACAGTCCTCAAAAAGTCTTTTGCCGTGCAGACATTTTGGGTTTAATATTTGATAGTTCAACTTTTATTCGATTTACACCTAGATACACGACCCAGATTTGAACTGAGCAAAAGTCCCAGAAGATGTGACTGACAGGTGTCCTGTTATTTAACCATGTGTGTCCTGAGAGACTGATTGGCCATAACAGCTCTAAACGACTGCTTTTACACTGCATGAGTATTCAAATGATCTTTTCATCTGCAGCTCAACAGCTGTGCTGCCTCACACTAACACAATAAACGCTGGTCAAAATGGACAGATTTTGTGGGTTTTTGAGAAGATATGGACAAACAGAGAGAAAGAGGTGGAACATATGGAGAGATTGATCAGGAAAATGGAGGGAGCAAGAAAGAGAACAAGGTCAGCTGTGTGGGAGCATTTGGATTTGCTGCAGCCTGATTTAGTGAACTGCACCATTGACTTAGATGAGCTTATATTATTTTATTTAGTTATGTATTTATTTATTAGCTATCTACTACCTAATCATTACTCTTATTGTTGTGTTGTTGTTGTTTCCTCTGTCTTCTTCTTATTATTATTATTATTATTATTAAAAATATTATATTATATATAGTATTATTTAATTGTTCCCTCTTACTGTCATAACAGTATATGCTGTTCTGTAGTTTTGTTTTGTATTTCACTGCAAAAAAACATATTTCTGTGTAAATTGAGACTTAATAACCTTGTGTACACTGAGGTCAAGTGAAAAAAGTAAAGACCATTTCAACCTGATTACAACTTGATAGGAAGGTTTTTACACTCTAACAGTTTTCTTTCTTTTTGTCCTTAAAGTTAGATTGTTTTATGTTCACCTGTTTTCTTGACAAGTATAACATTTTCTATCACAAGCACAGGTCTCATGTTTATCTCTGTGAACAGTTTGGTTTGGACACTAATGTTGACTTGTTAACCTGCAGGACTCAAAGACTGAGGGTGAACGGACACTTCTCAGACCTGACCACAGTATCAACTCGGTCAGCACAGAGCTGTGTTCTGTCTCCTCTCTTATACACAAACGTATCAGCAGGTTTGAGGATCATTGTGTCTTGAAATGCGCAGATGACACAGTAATAGTCAGCCTGTTGAACAATGATGAAATGTCTCATGGTCCTGTGGTGGATGAATATTTGAGAATGTTGCTGTTGAATGTACTCCTGCAAGAAAAAGTTTGGAAATGCCTTAGACAAAACTTGATTTTTACATTGAAATGTAAAAAATGAATAGCAAAACATAAAAACATGTGCATGGATACCACTGCATACTGAACACATACTGAGAGTGTCATTCACTCTGGGCAACGACTGACTGGAGGTAATTAAATTTTGCATCAAGATAATAATCCCAAGCATTGTTCTTGGTTGTGTAAAAGTTATTTGGATATGAAGGTAGCTGCTGTGAATCACCAGATCTGAACATCATAGAGCCGAAGAGTTGGGGAACGTTGCCCAACCAGCACGGCAGACCATTGGGAACTGCTGCAGAACTGATAAGTAGGATGCCACAGCTGTCAGGCAGATACTGTTGCTTTTTTTTTTTTTTGATGAAAGTTTAAAATGCAAATTTGGTTTAACCATTTTTCTGTATTCAGATATGCTTAAAATTAACTGTTGTTCATGTTTTGTGTTGTGTTGTGTTTCCAAATGTTTTCTTACCAGTGTAAACAAAATGAAGGATGTGTGTATTGTGTATGTATTTTAGGTGTAATGTGCAGAGAATTGTTAATTTTCCCATTAGATCAGTCTTTAATGTGGAATATTTTCAGGACACCCCTCCATGTGGTGAGAAAACAGAACATGCATGGACGTCTATGACAACACCTGTTCACTAGAGGGCAGCAGAGGGCAGAGGGATACATTTTCAGGAGTCGGTTCTTGAGTCTGAAAATAACTCATCGTCATGGTGATGGCGCTGCTGCAGATAGATTCAGACAACTTAGGGTTTGTTTTCCCTCTAACAACGTTCAGCCATCCAGTGATTGCTGAGTGAAATGCAGTTCATCTGTCAGCAGCTGAATGAGAGGTGACCCCACACTCCAGCTCACACGTCAGAGTTAGTGAACTAATGATGGTGAACACACACAGTCCATCGCACAGGAAGCTGCCAGTGGTTAATTAGATTGGATTCCAGGCTAAATAGGGATTAATGGAGATCTAGTTCTCAGCAGGTGTGTGAGGTGAACCTGATCAGGCTCTTATGTCATTTTTGAACATGGTTCCGTGCTGAGAAGCTTTGTGGTTTCTTTTTCAAACTAGTTCTTTTATGAGGTTTATGTGTTTGAAGTGTTGACCAAAAGACATAAAGACGTATCCCACTTTCACAAATACCATGACCTGATTACTTTGATTAGCCTGTAGCTTCCTACTAAAAACGGATCTAGTATATTAGGTCCTTGAGTCCTTAAGGAAACTCCTCTTGCCTCAGGTACTCCATCTGACAGTGCACATTTCACATCTCTGCCTGTATAAGTAGCACAGTTCTTATTTTGTCTCCACCATCTGAATGCTTTAGATTTTAGACATGAAACATTCAGAAACATATGATGCATTCTTAAAGGTTAAACTACAGTGTATAAAATGATTTTAAGTGGTTAAAAACAGCAATTCAATCCTGCTTCCATGTTAATACTTCAACAATAATATTACAGTTATATTTAATACACCTAATAGTCTGATTAGGCCATTTTGCATAATGTGTATTTTTACTTTAAATTTTGATGCTTATACTTGTGTACTGGTACTCAAGTACAATTTTGCATTTTGCAGTTTTGGATGTAAATTACTGGATTAAACTATGTCACTATGTATAAAGTAGTAAAGTAAATCCACCCACATGAACAGTAAAGTATCGTCAAAGTCTAATTATGTAATACTTCATCAGTCCCAAGAGAACTATGTATGCTTTTGGTACTTTAAGTAGATTTTGTTCAATACTATACTTGTACTAGAGTATTTTGTCATATTGGTACTTTTTCTTAAGGAAAGAACACTTACTGCACCACTGTTGAACAAACATAGGTACACTAATTCTTTCAGTATGTTTTACAAACTAATTGTCATAATGTAGTGTATGAAAACTACTATTTCATACTACTACTATTTAGATTTGCTGCTGCTCCATTTCCCAGCATCCCCAGCTCCTGTCTGAGTATACTTCATTCAGTCTGTTTCCCGGTGTGACGAGGGGTTACCATCTCATCCCCAGATACTGTTACACGTTATTATGTGACTAAAGTTCCACACTTCACGCACAATCATGTGAGTTATCACCATGACAACAGAGCCGACTCCATCTGCTGATTACAACTAGCAGTGTGATAACATGAAATGTGGTTCTTGACACTGTCAGGGCCAAAATCACCAATACTGACATGATAGTTTTAATGTTATATGACTTTTACCATATATTTCATTTTTCTGTTAGTCTCATAACCTCATGCATACAAAGACAAATAATTGGGGAGTCACTAGAAAGAGTAGAAATGTTTATTACAAATAAAGCTGAATGAATATTAACTATGTGGTAATAATAGACATTAGTACATTATAGATATATTATTATTTAAATACTGACAATCTAAAATACAAACAATCCAGACCTGAGTTTGAGAAAGACAGACATGACTGCTACCATGGCCCAGACAGATCAGGGGCATGGTAGCAGTTCCGCCCTGCTGCCTCTAGATGGAGCCCCGGTGCAGCGTTTCCAAAAGGGAAGCGCTCGGGTTTCTGCCTCAAACTACAAGCTACGTGTCGAGAAGAAGAGCGGATGTTATTTGACCTCCAATCTAAAATAACATAGAAAAGCAACAGTTGCCAGAGTAAAGAATGAGAAGGTATCAGGTAAAATCATTTATTAGGTTTGGCTGTACTTTCAATTACCTTTGAGAATTACCACTAATAAATTGGAAAAAAACAATCATAGATTTATAGAAAGGTCTTTAAAATTGGTTCCAGAAAAACATAAAGAAGATATAGCAACTTTGCATAAAGAGCAAGACGATTTAAACGCGTTGGTGAGGGTTTTATTTTGAAGAGCCCTCGCCGGATGCCTGATACTGTCTATAATCCTGTGTTGACTGAGGACAACTAATCCAAGTGTCAGTGTAGAGAGAAACACAACAGCGGGTCGCGACGTCCCTGTCAACTCCAGCAGTAAGCGGGCTCTGCGAACAGGAGCCGGGAGCAGCGACGCAGAGCTTTTTCAGCGCGTTCAGGAGTCTTTTCTAAATCGTTTTCCGACTTAACTTTTCTTTTTTTTTCTTCACCGAGAGGAGACAAGTGGCACTTTGGGACACGCCGGGGACGGATTTGAGGAGAGTATTAAAGTCACTGAGACGTTCACTTTTTCCACGTCGGTCTCTCTGCTCACCTAAAACATGGCTTCGACCACCTGCACCAGGTTTACTGATGAGTACCAGCTCTACGAGGAGCTGGGGAAGTAGGTTCTCTTTACTCACTCGACACTTTTATCACATTTAAATGAAGTTAAAGTTGACGTTACTGTCGGTATGTAGACGCCTCCTCCTACCTGCTCCTACCTTGACCCGTTGGCGCGTGTAAGAACGCCGCGTGAACTCATGCACTAAATCTTTTGATGCGTTTGTATGCGCTCATCAGTGGAGAGCGCGAGCGTGAAATAAAAAGTATTAAAATTTTACATTTTCTTTTTTTATTATTTTTATATTTTCTCTGTTTTCATATTTAGCTCAACTTTGTGAATGTGTCCTCTCACGTCGTCGCCGCCTATTAGCTCGTACATTGGTGGAAAGATGTTTAAACAACCGGTGAAGCAATTAATAAAGTTGTCGCATTGCAAAGAAACGTTAGGTGCGTTGGGAGACGCGCCGAACAGAGAAGTGGCTCGTGATAATTTATCATTAATTCGAAGTTATACTCAGACATGCATGTACATGTAGCGACGTGCCAAACAAGTGAAAACGAGCAGAAACGTGAACGGAGTTTGGCTTTGGTGTGATCAGCAGCGCGTGTCAAGCACCTGCGTCGCCCTCAGTGGGCTGTGGAGAAACCAAACGCACCTGAAGCACTCGTAAACCTCCTGTAGACAAATACAAACTCAGTGTGCTCCTCGCTAAGTCGCTTTGTGTTTGCACAACTTTCTGCTCTCATGTGCAAAACGCGAACGGCTCAGATTGTTGAGTGGTTCACCTAAACTGTGCATTAACGTGTGTTTACAGAAATAACCGCGGTCTTCAGTCAGGTGTGGCAGAGGGTGCGGCTCCTGTAGTTTGTTCTTACAGATAAGAGAGAAACCACAGACGGATTAGATGATCAACTAGTGGGGGGGAAAAACAAATCACGGGGGATCTATCAATCTCAGCCATTGATCAGAGTGACTCACATGCATCGATTATCGCTGCACTTCCTATTACAGCTAATAGATAGTAAAGATTTACCTTGATCTGACCTCTGTGTAACTGCACATAGTCATTGGAATCCGTGGTGTAGCAGCTGCATATTTTCAGCATGAGCACCAGTTTTAATCCTGAGTGACTGGAGTGATCTCATTTAAAGAAGGCGTGGAGTGTTGGTTCAATTTAATTAAATAACTGATTCACGAACGCAGCACATCGTAATTAATGTGTCCGCTCATTTGTGTCTACTTGTCTGGTCACTATGTGCACAAGCTTCCTTTCATTCACACATTTTCATTCATATGAAATGATGCATGCAGTGTCTCTTTCATTCAAGTGCAAAATGTTACATTGAAATATTTTATGCCACAATGAATGAATCAATCTGTGGGAATGTTGTTTCTTTTTTTTAAACCCAGTGAATTAAATAACCGACAGTATTTATCAGTGTCACATTGTTGCAAACATTTTAAAATGAGAAATGACTACAAAGCAGTCATTGACAGTGATAGAAACAGAACATCCAGCCATGGTCGACTACAGTTACTACACATTTTATCAGGACTGTGTGGCTGTCTACAAACTGTGCTTGTGACTAAGTACATTTACTTTTAGTAGTATTGTATTTAAATCTTCATTATGTAACTTTTTTCTAGTAGTTTTTTAATATGTTCCAAACATAATCTAGTGTTTTTGCTGATGCTGCTTCTTATTTATTATTAATTTATCATTTCTAGAACCAATATTCACCAGCTTGAGCACATTGTCATAAGGAAAGTAAATGTGTGATGGTTGGTATTATGGTCTATGGACTGCAGCAGTTGAGGCATATGGAGAGTAAGAAAGTATTTTATTTGTGTAGCACTTGCTTTCCATCACTAAATCACAGTTTTACTTAAAACTGTAAGTTTTCAGCACAGTATCCTTTACATAGACTAAAGCTGCCCCAGCAAAGGTCACTTTCTTGCTTGTTCTGGAGCTTTTTGTCATCAAACTATCTACAGGTGAAAGCTCCAGAACATGCAATCGCCAGGGGAGAGCGTTAATGTTCATCATGTTGTAAAGGAGAAGAATGAACTATCTAGCTCACTGTGCTGATCATTTAAGTTCTCACCCTCACTTAACTCTCTGTGTGGCGTAGGGGTGCGTTCTCCGTGGTGAGGAGGTGCATGAAGATCTCCACGGGGCAGGAATATGCTGCCAAAATAATCAACACCAAGAAGCTGTCTGCCAGGGGTGAGTACTTGTTCTCAACTGTGTGGTTCTTTAAGGTCATGAAAATCAGGTGTGATGCAGCCTGATGCTGCTGGGTTAACTCGATCGTGCTGATACGTGAGGCGGACACAGCATGTCACGCTCGGACAATATCTTTGCTTGAAACAGTTCCTTCTCTCCTTTTCTAGCCACGTCAGCCTTCAAACCTACTTCCGCTTAGTTTCTGACTGTACATGTGTTCTCACGCTTTCACAATGTTTCTCCACATCATGTCTGTAGTAGTGTGCGGTGGTCAGGTCTCAGATGGCAGCAGCCATGCTAACCACATCTTACTCCTCCAGCTTGAAATCCACTTTCACTTTCACACTTTCCTTTTCTTTGCTCTCTACCTCCTCTCATCAAAGTGGCAACAATGTGATGGAGGTCTGCAGCTCCTATTTGTGACTCATTCTCTGATATCAACCGCAGCCTCTGGTTTCTGATGAGCCACACGTGACTCACAGGGCCAGCTTTCACATTAAAACACAAGCCAGTGAAGGTAACATGGTGACAGAATAGAGGAAAAACTCTTTCCTCACCTTTATTTTCCTCTCTTCATCTTCATCATCATCATCATCTGAGCAGTGTGGGCTCGCAATCGCTGGATGTTTCACCGCTGATTGATTCCTGTGCAAGAGCCTAATGGTGGCATGGCGCACAGCACACAAACACACAAACAAAAGGAGACAGGCTTGAAAAGACACAGCAGTGGAGGAGTGCACGGCAGCAGCAGATGGAGCGTCTCATGGGGCAAACAGGGGTTTTCCTTCCAGCTTCAACAGCTACATGAAGAAAAACAAAATGGGGGGAGTACATGTGGGTTTAAAAAAAAGAACTAATACTAACATTGAAACAAAAACTAAAAACAAAATCCATTTAGCTTTTCTTCTTGTTGCGGCTCAGCAGCATAACAGTATTTGTATTTATTCATAGCCAGTCGTCTCAGAAGAAGAAAGCCTGACTGAGAAAGTTTTAAAATTATTGTTGCTCCAGACGGGAGAACATGAGCAATGAGAGGGAGGAGAAGATGTTTTTAGATGGTGGGTGTGAGTAGAGGGGGAGTAGTGAGTACTGTGATTGCTGTAGACGAGTGCCTTCGCTGAGCCCTGAGCCTCCTCCACCTGAAGGACAAAATGAGGGCGAAATAGAAAGATGAGAAGGGGTGTGTGTGTGTGTGTGTGTGTGTGTGTGTGAGTGACGTTGGCATCGTTGCTCTACAACGTGAAAGTCAGTGTTTCAGTAAGTGAAACAAAAATCAGATTGGTACTTTCTTTTTGATTTAACCCAGTGGAGCTTTTAATATTTCAGTCCAGAGAGGTATGTTCAAATAATAATTCTGCTTTATTACAATTCCATAACTGTTGTGGGGATATGACACAGTGGCTGTAGTCTTGCATCCAAAGGTCTGATTGAAATCGATCTTTATCTTTGGTGAGAAAGCAAAGAATTATTTTCCCCCAAAGTGGAGTCCGGATAGACTGGAGACCCAGTCAAGACTGAGAACAAAACAACAAAACTCAACTGTCATATCACTTGTTGAAGTTTGGTTTAGATTAAATTAAAATGTGATGGGAATCTACTATGTGTTGTTTATTAAAACCATGATTAAAATTTATGTTGGTAAGAAAGTATTCCAGTGTTTTCTCTGCTCTCTTAACTCAGAGGCAGAGGCCAAAGCTATGAATCATCTAGTGAGAGCGTCTGCTGGTTGTTTAGGACTTTTCATTTAGCACCCTTCTCCGTGAGTGTTGTCACTTTACTTCTCCGTGGCCACAACTGTACCTTTGCCTCGATAGCAACACGGCCACAAATCGACTCACCAGCGGTCACGTTGACAAAGCACAGTACGATTAAAAGATCCCAACATCACAGTCACTGGAAAAACACAATTCAGGCAAACTGATGGGTCACAGACTGCTAACATCCAACACACATCTGTTGATTCATTCAGTGTAATTCAAAGCAATAATTCAAACCAGCATAATCTGCACAGCATCGGTGTTGCGAAGAAGGCGGAGGGAAGACAGCACTGGAGGCACATTCTGCCTTCAGGCAAACAGATATAGCAGCGTACTGTTAGACAGGCTGATGGATATTCAAGCAGGCAGGCTGCACTGAAGCTTACGTTCAATGAGGGGAAACCCCAGAGTCGCTGCCAACGCCGCTGCTGCTGCTGTGTGATGGAAAATCCTAAACGGGAAGCTCCAGCTCTTTGGAGAGGCTTTATTTACGTGGCTGTAAACCTTGGTTACACACTGAAGGCACTGCTTTCTTGTGCTTCCAAGGAATATTACTACAGCTGAGTTTTGAAAGTACAGCATCAGCAACACTTTGGTAGAATTTATCTAAGCAGTATATGTCATCACACCCTCATCTGTTTGCAGGCGTCAGTGATGCTCGTCTGCTTTGACAGTGGGAATATTGTTGTACATGGCAATGTCTTAGTTTGTCTGCAGTTTCACATTTTAACAAGCCAGTTGCGTTTTCTGTACTTTTACTGAAGCTTTGTCTCCACATGGACATGATGGAAATGTAGCCCACATTTCCACAGCGTATTTTCTTCCTGGTAACATCTGTTTTTATTGTCAATAATTGTGTTCATTTGATCAGCATTGAAGTGAAATAGTAAAACAAATTTGGTAAAACACTGATTTTTATCCTTGGCTCTTCCTTTCAAAATAAAAGCTGTAATAGTAGGACGAGGTCAAAACATGGAGCTAAAACATTATCCAGATGTAGTGAAGTGAAAGCGTGTCTTCACTGACAGAGCAGGCCTGAATGCAGAGAAAACTAGGACAGTGGTTAAACACAGACTTAGTGATGCTTGGACTCGGCAGAGTGGAAATGATCACTTGACAAACCCACCAGGCTGTGGAAAAGCTAGCTTTGGTTCAGGAAGCAGTCATTCTGTTTCTTTTTTTTCTGCTTCTGGAAAATACCAGAGGCCCCAGCCACTCACGGTGAACTCTTCATTCCCATGGAAACAGAGATGGAGAGCTAAATATAGTCAGTGGGGTAATGTAGGCCTGTGTTACAGTCTTTGTGCTCTTAATTGTGCAAGTCCATGATGCTGTCAGTGTTCTATGAGTCACTTTGCTCCGACACATTCAGCTTAACAAAGAACAATAATATCATTTACAGAATTTGAAACGGGCCTTTTTTGGTCTGGCTTCATTTAACAGCCAAGAGCCGTGTAAGCTGTGACTGAATCATGTTCAAACACACACATATGCAATGCAAATACACACACATACGCAACCATAGCTTAATGTGTCAGTGCCAACGTCTTTTTATGTCAGCTGTAAGCCTAGCAACAGGGGTGATGACCCGGCCCCTCAACCCTGTGGTTTAAATGGAGACTGGGTCAGCGGTACCTAAATCCCTGCTGCCACACCACCCTCACACATACACACCCATACATAAGTAGTGTGTGTCTGAAGTGCTCCATCAGAGGTGTAGAAGTGGTGCCAGTGGTCAGCTTAGCAGCTAACGTCAGGAGCTCAACACACCATTTACACAGTACTCTGCTAAGAGTAGACATGAAAGAGATGGATCAAGGGAGATACTGTATTGTGTGTGTGTGTGTGTGTGTGAGAGAGAGAGAGAGTGAGTTATTATGAAGTGGAAAGGAGACATAACACGAAGCAGCCATGTGTACAGCCTACATGGTATTTGAGCATCTTGTCATTGTATCCACAGCTCATCCCTCAGGTTCTGGCTGACCCACATGCCCTTTGACTTGGATGACAAGTGAGCTGTTCACAAAAGCCCTGTTGACACAAGCATAAGTGATGACTCAGTAACCCCTAACAGAACGTCCTTGTGTCTCTGTCACCACTTAAATAGTCTGTCTCTCATGCCACAAATTAGTCCACTGGCCCTAATTGCTTTGGACAGAAATTCTAAGCTAACTACACTTAATATCTTACACCACTGTAAAATCATTCAGTCATTAGGAAATCTGCAGAGAATTCACAATAACATTACCAAAATATTATTTTGGTATCACTATGGAAACTTTAAATATCATGTGCACTAGGACAAAAATTACATGTAGAAAGTATGACTAGTCCAGATTCTTTTATCAGCAACACAACTGCATGTGCAGCTAAGTGGATAACTGTCAACATTCATTTTTAGTGTCAGTGTTATTCCACCCATACGCTGTCTTATTTTCTCCATCTCCTCGGACAATGTCTCACATGGGAGAACAGATGGAGTTGTGTTTTATCTCTTTTCTTTTTTTTTCTTTCTTTATTCTCTCTTCATCACCAAGTCTGCATCGATGGATTTTTTTGTTTAGTTTAGCAGGAGCAGAGAACCTCGGTGTATTTAAACCCCTGTGATTGATTCAGTTGAGACAAAAGGCTGTGAGGCCTTTTTACTTTCTACTTTGAACTGTATTGGATTGTGGCCATATTCAGTCCATCCAAAGAAGAAAATGTAGTAAGTGATATTAAGAGTTGAAATGCACCATCATTAGTAGCGCAGTGACAGAAGCGTGTGTGTATACACCACCAGTCAAACGTTTGGACACACATAGAAATGACCATAGCCAGACCAGACCTTCCAATAGCATGTTATTTTTGCTAATGCAAATGTATTAATTTAAAAGGAAAACTGATCATTAGAAAACCATGTGCAATGATGGTAACACAACTGAAGACATGTATCTTTTCATGAAACACATGGTCATTCCTATGTGGGTCCAAACTTTTGACTGGTAGTGTATGTTTGTATATTTATCATTCACCCTAGACTCCCTCTTCTTGAAACTGATGCACAGCTGCTCATGGCAGGCTAAAAATATCTCATTAGAATGATGTGAGGGAGCGTGAAAAACAGAAATCAGGCTGCCATGTAATAGAGCAACTGTCAGCGGGAAGTAGAGGACTCCCCAGTTCTTGGCAAAAGATATCTTCAGCTCTGCCTGCTTAATTTCCCAATCAATCAGCTGGCTAGAGACTTATCATTCAGGTCTTTCTTTGTTAATGTTACAGCTCTAGCTTTGTTCAAGCTGAAGAGAAGATCACTGAGTGGGTGGAAAAAAAAGTGGACAAGTCAGGAAAAATCCTCAAGGTGAAACACTTGTAGTGGCGTACAGCTCTTTCTGTCATGGAATTACATGATCAAATACAATGTCAACCATGTTCGTAGATCTTTTTTGAATGCTCAGTTGGCAGGTATCGACTACTCGATGTTGAAATGCGTTGGTGGGTTGCTAAACTGATTTATCTGCCATCACCCACTCAATCAGAGCCCACAGGACGCACCTTATCAATACTGATAAGCTGCATTGTCTCCTCTTCTCTCGTGGAATAATAACACTGGATGGATTTCTGTGGATTAGTTAGTGGCTCAGATTTTCTGAAGTCGAGCTTTTGTTTGATGAATCAACCTGAAGAAGAAAAGAGAGAAAAAGGGAAGTAATTCTTTCTGCCTGATTTCTTTCTCTCTATAATCCAAAACCAGCTTAAGAGCTAAAAATTTTTTTAAAGGCTGATAATGACATTTTAGAATTTAAAGATGCCCCGCACCAATTTATTTATTAATAATGCCCAGAAATGCAATAAGATCGGGAAGCAATTAGTAGTTTAATTAACCCCTTAAGCACTAAGTTATTTCATTCCACCTGAAAACACATAACCAAATTTAATCAGGAGTTGTGCTCAAAATGGTGACTGCAATTTACGCAATCATAACAGTTGCTGCCACATACTGGCCAGTACAACCACGTTTGGTCTCACAAGCTTTCTTTTCTTTTTTTGATATTTAAATTGTGTTGGTTGGTGGGCTTTGCTTACTAGTTACTGCCACATGATAATTCAGTTCAATTCAACTTTATTTGTATAGCGCCAAATCACAACATAAGTCCTCTCAAGGCACTTTACATAGCAAGGTTTAGGACCTTGCAAAATATAAGTATATACAGAACTATATAGAAAACCCAAC
>JAUMHL010000011.1:16914389-16939654 GCA_032362345.1 Sandelia bainsii
TATAATATCACTGTAGTGTGAACTTTTTACGTTTTCCATAAATTTCACCCGAAAGCCAAATATCCCTAACTTTTTGAGAGTAGTGTATTTAACATATGTGAATCAAGTTCATTCAATAGCATAGCCTACATTTTGAAGGTGACTAGTTTTTGTAAAATAAGCTCGGCTTCAGGTCCCTGGTCAGAACAAAGCTCTGTAGAGTTGTGAATCTACTCAAGTGTTGGACATACTGGCACACGGATCTGACCTGAAACCCGTAACTCATCACGACCTGACCTGGGTTCCAGTTTGGATCTTAGTTCCGTAGGCTCAAGTGGAGCCATGACAGCCATGCTTTGACTTTATGCAATGGGTGCACTTGTTCACCTTGAATCAGAAACTGCTTTCTATGAAAGAGGAAAATCTCTAAATTTGTTTTTGGCATCAGTTAGAACATGTGATGAAAACCCTTCACATTATGAGCGCACTTCTCTCAACAGCAACCCCCCCCAATAAGTGGATGTTTATCTGCTTCACAATGTCACAGTGATCAAATAAGAAGTCATATCATGGGTGATATCAAGTTATTGATGAATTTCAACTCTTTGCCTACAGGGGCTCAGGAAAAGTATGCTGAAAACTCAGTGGCTGGTATGATTTCATTTATAGCATAATGAACCATAGAAGGCAACAGAAGGAGAGCAGTAAAGTCATAAATAATTTGAAAAATAACAGTGATATGGTATTGGGAATTGCACTTGTTATAGTTTATGTTGCTAGAAGCTGGAGCACCTTTAACTTGCTCCAATATATTTTGCCTTCATTTGAAAATGATTTTTATTTTTATATATCTGTCTTGCTCTATCTACAGGGGCTCAGTAGCTGACATGATTTAATTGGTAGCAAGACTTTATACATGAACATTCACTGTTAACATTGGAATTATTGTCAAGCTGCTATTTTCAACTTTGCTAATTCAGTTGAAAACACAAATATTATTGTTGTAATTTATTTACAACATAAAATAAATCTAATGATGACAGGCATACAGACCTGCTGTGAGCTGCAAAGTGCCAGTAAAATATAAATTCATGTAGAAGGCAGCAGAAGGAGAGCAGTAATGTCGTAAACAATTTGAAAAATAACACTGATGGTATTGGTATGCTATTATGACGAGTGTTGTAGCTCATGTTTTGAGTTTGTGGTGCTAAAAGCAGGAGCTTAAAAATAATTTTAATTTCTATGTCTCTTTCTTACTCACTGTCTCTTTCTTTTTAATCTGCTTCTCCCCGAAGTTGAATCACAGATGCTTTTTGCCTCTGCTGCAGTGATCAATCACTTTTGGCAGCAATTTGTATAAATTTCCATTCCCCCATTCTCTGACATCTTTAGTGGTGCTGCATTTCTGCAATCTTGCAAAATCTTGGTTTGGTCCCCCAATCAACACAGGCAAAGTTCAATATTTAGCTAATTCTTAGTAAATCTGTCTCTTTTGTGTCGCAGGTGTTTTTGTAAGTCTGTACTTAAAGGGGGACTCTTTAGTACTTGTATTTCTTTCTTACTTCACATGACTTCAAACAAAACTGTCACAACTGCAGCAACAGAGGCTGAACTATCCTGACTTTTATTCCCTAATATGGATAAAGTGGCAAGAAGTATGGCTACTACACTTACAACGATGCAACTTGGTGTTTTTCATAGTTTAAAATAAAATTCATAGTTCAAACAGGAGTTGTTTTATTTGTGTTTGTTTCTTACTTTATGGTCTCAATAACTTAGAACCTGGGCAAAAATAAATGTTCACTCAGTTCATAGTGTGGTGCTTTAGTCTTATTTTTCTAAAGTGCTGTAAACGTGGATTAGTATGAACAAGTATAAAAGCTTTAATAAAATGGAGAATTGGATTATACGGCAACCTAAGCATACAAGTTTGAACACATGCTGTGTTAGCAGAAATATTGGAGAGTTCCCGTCAAATCCATCTCCAGGTTTCACTACACACTAATGACTTGTTAGTTTTACTGATTTGTTTCCAGCTGGAAAGAGCGGTGGGAAGAGTTTAATATGTGAAAACTCCTAGAGAGGTTTGAAGACTTTCAGGGTGGTTCATCTGACTGATGTGTTTTTTTGTTTCCACAGATCACCAGAAGTTGGAGCGAGAGGCCAGGATCTGCCGCCTGCTCAAGCATCCCAACATTGGTAATTAGAACTCCCATTCTATTGTCAGTAGCTCTTCTGTTATGCCATTTCAAAACACACAAATATTAGCTTGAAGATGATTTCACGTAGAGATGTATACAATAGGGCTGATGAACTGGAAGCCATTAATAGTGTTGCAATTGGTTGTACACATGAAAAGGGATTATTTGAATTAAAGGACAGATTTTACACCAACAAAACTTGCTACCTAGACGCCACTCTACCGAGACTCTCTACAGAGGCAGAGGCAGTTAATTAACTATGACCAACTGGAAGTGGAGGAATATTTGACACACAAGACGAAAGTCCTCTCCGGCCCACTTGTATGGTGGAGGCGAAATAGCAATCCACTACCTTAAGCACTGCCTTTGCATACTGGGTTTTTTCGGCCCCTTACACCACACATGCTGCGGTTATAACTACCAACTACACTACCAACCACTACCAGCTTCGTTCCATTTATTATTACTGTTCTCTCCACCCCCACCCCAAAGCTCTGGATATTCGCTGAATAATAGAACTGAAGATATTGAGTATCATACCGTCAGTATCTCATACCAGAAAAGCTTTTTTTTTTGTCCCCCCCAAAAAATGAAAAACCTACACTTTATAACCTACTCCTTATGTACCCTAACCTGCTGCAGTTTTACAGCTTCATTCCAAACCCTAACCCGAGCTTTCTCCTGTAATCAAGTCTTAGCTCTTATTGCTGTTGGTAATATTGTTAAATTATCCCATACTCGGGTGTCTGCAAATGGAGCACATCTGAATAAATCTGTTCCCTTCTCCCTACACTCCCTAACAACAAATGCATACAACACAACACCCCCACCCACACATCACTGCTTCAAGGAGTCACACAGGCCAAACAACTGTAATTACCGCCTCAGTAACAATTGTGCCACATGTTGAAAACTGGCTTTTATTAGCTCTTTGGTCTGTTTTCCTTACTTTTAGTGAGTAGGTGGCAGCAACGAATGAAGGGATGATAGTGGGTTATTTGGTTTGCTGGTCTATTGTTGTGGTGTCAGAAATCAACTCACTAACATATCACAGAATAGGGTTTCATTACGAGAGGGTTATTTCAGAGGTTTGGGTTATCTCATGTATTAGAGGAACCAAACCAAGACCTTTACTTCTGTGCAAAAATAGTAATTTTGTCAGCGTATTTGGTGGTTAGTATGTGGTTATGAACAACTGTCAAAGAGTTCTTTAAATCAATGTCTCTCACATGTAGAGCAATTTGGAGCCCGAATCAGAGGTTGGAAGGTTGAAACTGATTTTTAAAAAACATAGTAGCACAAAATGCCAAAAAATACAAATAATGATTTAATTCAAATAATAAATAAAAATAATATAAAAAATGTAATTGTGCTAAAATATTGGGCTCACAGGCAATCTCATCAATCTCTCTGTAATCTGTTGTTCTACACGTCTGTTCATTTGTAAGAAAGAACTTGCAGGCTGCCTACATTGCAGTATATAGGTAGCAAAGTAATTAGCTGTGTAAACTAATATTGGCAGTCCAATATCTGCCCAATTAATTTTTGCTTCAACAGATGAGATAATCCTTTTCCTCGTGCCTTTAAATGCTCTGTCCTTTTGCTTAAAGTTGCTATAGTCTACTCTACTCTAGGTATGATTGATGGCCAGGAGGTTGGTCTTCTGGAAAGGACTTACAGAAATTTGGCTCTTGATAGTCTCCCTGACCAAGGCCCTTCTTGTCCAGTTATTGAGCCCAGATAGTTAAGTCAAGGAAGAGCCCTGGTGGTTCCACACTTTTTCCATATCTTACTTACAGAGGCTGCTATGCTCCCAGGAACACTCAAAGTCCTTACAGTTAGAAGAGGTTTTATATTCTTGCTGGGTTCTATGAGACTTCCTTGGATTTCATAGCTTGATTTTTGCCATGACATACAGTGTGAACTGTGGGGCCTACTGTAGTTACGATTGCGTAAGTAAAAGTCTTGGAACTCTATAAGAACTTACAACTTACTTACAACTTTAGTGTGTTGAATACAAAGAATACACTCACTGATTCCAACCTGCTGTCACACTCCCCCTCCTTTTGCAGCTAATCTGTCTCCTGTCACAGTGATTAGCTGTTGTCAGGTACAGTAGCACCAGTTTCATTACTGTTCCATTTACATACCAACCAGCTAGGGGAAAGCCCTCATTCCTTTCAGGTCATCCAGTCGACAGATCTCTCAGATGTCAGTCAGGAGTCGAGCTAACGGAGACATCAGAGAATCCCCACAAGGGATTCTTTCCCCTATTTTGAATCTTGACATCAATAGATCATCATGCTCTTCAGCACTGATATTGGAATGAGCTTTTTCACAAAATGCCCTATTTCACAGTCATACAGTCATACACGTTCACAGTACAGTCAGTCAAACTTTTCATCATATTGCCTACAAAGTCCATTTTATTCAGGGAAAGTGTTGAGACAAACATGTGAAGCATTATAATGTATGCAGAATTAGTCATTGTGTGTTTTTGAATTAAACATAGTCTGTTATAGCCCAGATTTCCATTCTGCATGTTAAAGCTCCATCAAGGTGGCACCAAATGGCAGTTGATTATCGCTAACCTGACTGGTCTTGCATTGGTTTACAATAGCACTAAAAAGCAGTATGATATCCAGTTATAGCGTTTTTCCAGCCTGTGGTACTGGCTCAACTTGGCACAACTCTGCTCTGCTTGCTTTATGTACCAGGTACATGTACAGGGTTATTCAAAAAGACTGAACTGATTTCAAAACCATATTTCTCAGTCCTCAAGCATCTTCACGGAATGAGTCACGGACTATTTGAAAGAGTAGGTTTCTAAGTTTTATTTCCTGTCCCACAAGTGTTCAATGTGACCACCAACATAGGCAACATCAAGGCAATATAAAAATCAGCGATGAATTGGTTGGAAGGGAACCCAAGATCTTGCTCTCTGCCCCTCCGAGATCCCCAGAGCTCACTCTATGTGACATTTTCCTGTGAGGATATGTCAAAGATAATGTTCTAGTTCCCCCACTACCCACTAACCTGGATGACCTTAAACAGCGAATAACAACAGCAATCAACTCTGATGTTGCCCGTGCTGCAAGTGGTGGCTACATTGAACGCCTGTAGGAAATAAACCTTAGAAACCTACTCTTTCAAATGGTCCATGACTCATTCCGTGAAGATGCTTGAGGACTGAGAAATAGGACTTCGAAATCGGTTCTTTCTTTTTGAATAAGCCTGTACTTCGTTTTCAGCTTTGTTTTTTGTGCTTTGTATGGTCTTTATCATTTTAGATTCATAAAGCTTCGGATTTTGGACTGCTCATTGCAAAAAATGAGAGAACGTATTTTATACGCAATACTGATCGATGAAAGTGGTATCTATGAAAGTGGTAAGAGATAGGGTACTGTTATTGGTACAATACAAAAAACTGTATTGGTACAGTTACAACAAGCCTCAGATCATGAAACCAGATCTCAAATGGAACTACCTATCAAAATCCATTCCCCCCAGCCTGGCCTAAAAGTTGTGCTTTTTGGCCACTGTAACGTTGGAACACAATAGATTATTCTTGTAGGTTTCATTTTATCACTAAACTGGGTATAGAGCCTACAGTATAATTCCAAAAAAATTTGCTTTGTGGAAACTATAATTCAAAGCTGCTCCTGTCATAATGAAATGAGCACATATGAAAAGTAACAACTTTTTAGTGTTAGTCATGTTAGTCAGTTCGGCCCTCAGTGACACTTTGACACACTATGTCATTTCATGTCCATTAGAACGTGTGGCTAATTGGCTCACTGCAACCTCACTGCTGGCAGAGTTCTTACCTTTGTGCTGCCTTCATCTTCTTATTCAATAACGTGAAAGGCTGAGCCTTGCTCCCTGACATCCAGTCTCGTTCAGAAGACCCGAATACTTATAATTGAGCAGAAGACGTCATATTAATAATTTGTCTTTGTATCAGTGGGTTAAGGTTGGATCACCTCTGAGAACACATTTGATTAGCCCTCCATGTTGTGAGACCATTAGCAATCATTATATTTTGTCTGTTGACTTAATGTTCTCATTTAGCTGTTTATCATGACAAAGTTCTGCAGAAACACAATGAATACCTGTAATATATTTAAATTCAAGTGGGTAATGTGGGAGTTTAAATGCTGATTCTTGACAACTTCGGTCTAAAAATATTAACACTGGCTTAATGTTAGACATTCTAATCAACTTTATTTTTTACAGGTCCAGTATCACTCTTTGCAAAACTTGAAGCAGAAAAAAACACCTCCTATTAATACCTCTAAAGCTTAAATGTGTCCTCAGAAATGTTAAATTGATGGTTTGGGGGTGAGTAACATACTCCAACTGTTTCTCGTAGTTTATCCAGCTGCTGGTTGCCAGATAAGATTGGTAAGAACATTTAAGAACACACTCAAGCATTCAGGAAAATCATCTACATATGAAACAAAAAAAATACCCGCCAGCATGCAAACACCAGTTCACCTCAAGCTTTGGGCCTCTGACGATGTGAAACATGGACACTCAACTTCCCAAAAGTGTACATCGTTGCTTTTAGACATCTAGGCCTGGAGAATTCTCAGACTTTTGTCCCACAAACCCCCTAGTAAAAAGTCTGCTGTGTCACATTGTGCCTCCCACACGCTCTCCACTGGCTCCCCCCACCAGTTTCTCCTCATGTGAGAGCATGTCTGACTTGTACAATATCCTGCTGTGTGCTACATACGTGAAAGCACAACTGCACCCAATGTGTGATTCTCCTGACATTGTCATGTCATTGACACAGTTCTTGGAATTTGTTCCCTTCATTTAGCTGATCCTAACTGCTCAACAGTAATAGACTGCTAATTGCATCAGTGACACATTTGATTATTTGATTTAGTTAGCTTTGCATAAAAATGGATCCAAAAATGTGTCTGAAGTAGGAATACTTGATCTAGAGGAAGCTAAATTCACCTGCGATGTATAAAACTCTTAACTACACTTTATACTGAGAGATGGCACTGGTGTTCAGTGCTAGATTTGTGGTTGAATGATGTGTTCATAATTCAGTTACTTGCTGGTGCCAGTGTGACAGGTTGCCTGGTTCTGTGCAGCAGTATTTTACATAACTGAATTTTCTTTTTCTCGCATCTCCCCTCCATCTTCTCTCCTTACAGTGCGGCTCCATGACAGCATATCAGAGGAAGGATTCCACTATTTGGTCTTTGACCTGTAAGTGCCAGACACACATGAACATACAGTAAAATTCACATCATGCTCAGCAGAAATACTGCAGGAACCTGACAGCTGCCAATCAGATGTCCTGTCAGAGGCATCATGGGAGATTAGACGTGGCGCGTTTGCCTCCTCTTTGCTCTATCTTTGCTCACATCGCACACTCTTACTATGTTAACACAGAATCACATAGTTGCTGGAGCTCATGATGTATGACTGCATCATCAACACACAGTGAGACGAAGTTGAAATCAGCTGTATTGCATCACGTGTGATCGTACACAAATTGAATTTGTCTAAATGAGAAATTACGCTAACACAGATGGCAGGTAAATGACTTTATTCACTTATATCTGTTCAGCAGCCATCTGCTGCTTCTGTCTCTGTTCTTCTGTTCATTACCAGCTACTGATGAAGTATCATATCAGGATGTTATCACTAAATATCACTCTGAATAATTTAAAGCTAAAATGGATCACCAGGGTTTAATTATGTAACTGCCAAATATGAAATCTATCATGCTGCTCTTTGTCATATTCACTTTGTTGCTACAGGTTTTATATATCATAAGTTGTTATAATTCTGCCTGTCCATAGACAGTTCATTAGGATAAAAGTAGATTGATGCTGGACTACATAAAATATCCTATGGCAAAAATTTGTTGAGGTTGTGTGGGTGTGAATGAACAAGCTACATAAAATATAACCTTTGTCCTTTTCTGTCTTTTGAGAAGCAATCTGTATCTAAAAGCTATTTCACACCACTCATTTGTGCATTTTCTGAATGTATTTATTTTATTTATCTGTACAAAATGCAAAAGCAAAACATGATTGAAACATGAAATCATGCAGCAAGTCTACAGGACAAATTCAATAACAGACCTGCACCATCTGCGAGGCTGTCATTAAATAATGTGCATACTTAAAGGATAGAAGGGTTCCATCCAGCTGTGGCTGTCGGCCCACCTGCTCCTGTTGCATGTGTTTCTTGACAAGCATCAGCCTGACAGCTGGTTAGCTATGGTAAGATGTATGGCATCACATATGCTTACTCATACCTGAGCTTTATCTGTGCCATTTCTTTGCACTTGCACTTCTGTTGACACTGCATTTCAGTGGCTCTGTATGTGAGCTCTGCACAATGACAATAAAATTGAATCTAATCTAAACTGCTAATAAGATATCCAGAGCAGATAGCCACTTAAAGGTGAGAGACACATGGAGTAACATGCCCTAAACTGCATAAGTGGATTGACATGACCAGCAACACTTGTACAGAGTACTTGTGGTTGCTCTGTGTTAGCGTAGCTGTGAGAGACGTATATAGTGTAATGATGTGGCTCTGTAGCACGTGGAAAAGCAAACCAGTTCTCAAAAGGTTTGCAAGTTTGACCAACACTGAACCAGAACTAGCACCTAGTTGGTCTTGTTCAAAAAGGGATAGTAGAGTATCAGATTTGGATTTTAGAGGAACAGACTTGCCGAGAACTAGATGAGAGCTCACTAAATCCATTTACTCTGTATGCAGTCCAAAGTGTAAAAGCACCACATTGTGGTTTCATGGTGGGTTGTGTGCTGAATATTTCTTCGTTGGAGTCTTGGTATTATGCTGACGTTGTCAGGCATCCAGCACAAACACAAATCTCTGTGCCAGGCCAAGCAACACGGTCATGGTTTAAATCCGAACAGTGGGATGTGTCGAATTTCACAGAAGAAACCTGGAAATTCTTAGATGCAACCAGATTGACGGCTCCTACCGGAATGTGATCAAGTCTGATTTCTGATGCTCAGTGTCATCAAATCTGATGAAGCTTTGAAGACTAACACTCATTTGAAACGAATTTGAAATGCAACATTTCAGCTGCAGAAGACCCACAGCTGGTGTCCTCAGATCTTGCTGTCCTTTATGTATGCCTACAAGTCCCATAAGGCAGCTGTAAACGTGCTCTTTATTCAAACCATAAACCTCCTTTTCTGTAGTCAGCTGTCATCTTCTATTACATCCATTACTTTTGTTTCCCACTTTGTTAATAAGGCAATCAGTATCCTTTCCTCGTCGTAAAACTTTATATCCTGGGAGTTATTTCACTTAATCTTCCTTCCTCGCTTCATATTTCACATTCTGTTCCTCCTCCCCTATATAACTCACCATCACCTTCATTCCTCCTCTCTCCTGTGTCAGGTCAGCTGTTGTTTGTCTTTGAGCCCGACAGCCAGAAAGAAAATTGCTTCAAACCTATTTTAAATGCTGCGTCTAATTTCATTAGAGGCAATAAAAAAGAACGGCTAAAAGATGGCACATGAATAAAACACGCTCTCCACTGTTTTTCCTGCCTTGAAAGATGACAAGACATGCAGTCAGTGTACAGGAAATTCACCACGAACAGAACAGGAGGATAATGTGTTTCCAGGGGTTCAAAGTTTAAAACCCAGATCTTAACATTATTTTAATTGAGTGAAGGAGAAGAAATTATTACACACACTCATGTTTGGGTCACTTCCTAGCTGCTGAATTGATGCCAACAATAACACCCGGACTCTGCAGACCTTTTTACAAATGTGTGTAAGGTCATTAAAAGTTTCATGAACCTTTAATATGAAAAGCTTGCAAGACTCAAACTAGTAATATTTTCCAGAGGCAAAGGCCTTAAAATTCACTTGCAGTGGAAATTTAATTTGCATTATGTGTTTTGGGAAGACTGGTCCACTGACTTTTAAAGTCCTTTGTATATGAAAGTCAGTTTACTCAACATGACACATAGTAGGTTTGTAAAATCAGACAAAATAAGTCCTAAGCTTTTTTTTCCAAAATATTTTAAGAGGAAGTGCACAGAACACTCACCAGGATTGTGGTGAAAGCAATTATTGAGCCTGTACTATGGTAAGTTTAATATATGTATTTACTTATTTCTAAGGGTAACTCAGTTTCATTGCTCTCTTCTACTTTTATTTTGACTATAGTTCTTCTTTTCCCCAGCTTAATGGAAGCACAGTGTTTTGAAACTAGTTTGATTTAGTTGTAATGACCCAGTTTCAAATTGTTTAAAAGTCCACAAATGTAGGACCTAAGAAGTCATACAGTTAAGGTGAGAGTACAAATCTACTTCCTTCTGGATGCACTATATCACAACAAGGCTTTTTCTACATTTTAGCTACATTTCTCAAGGCATGACTTAGACACAGCTTCATATGTTTTATGCATTTCCACTACACCTTCACTGCAACTTGATTAACAGCACAAAAATACACAGGCTGAACTGTCACACAATACACATTTTCCACACCTCACTTGTATATTGCTAAAATGTTTTTCCTACCTCATGCCAAATTTTGCACCAGTTACAATTTGCACGTCTATGTCTTGTCTTGTCTACAGTATTTTCCTAACCATAACCTGAACCTGGTATTTTAAATACCACCTGCACAACATTTTACTTGAACCACTCTAGCACATGTTCACTTTGTACTGTCTCTTGTCCTGTCCTGTGCTTTACTGCACATATAATATATATTAGACAATTAGAACCCTTTTTATTTTACTAAAACTTGATTTTTTTGTTGTATATTTTGATATTTTTTTTACATTCAAATGCACCATGGGGGGCCTGTGTGAAACGGCATCTCGATATGCTGTATACTGTGTATATTGCTGTATTGACAATAAACCTCTCTTGAATCTTGAACATGTGTGTCTAAAACTACTAAATGTGGCTCTTGGGAATCAAGTCAGCTGTATCATGAGATAGTCCACCCAGGGGGTCAAATACTGATGCCGTGTCAGAGTCAGATCCATGTTTGTCATGGTTTTGGTTTCCCTCCAAGCTACTTATTTTATGTAAGATTTTGCATTGCTGTTTTCTGCTACGCTCTCTTTAGCTTAAAAAAAGAAGAAGAAGAGGAAAGTGGGTCACAGAATTTAAGCCAAAATAATCCTAATGACTTCATCATATGGATCATGACCAGAGTTATTTATCTTAGAAATTGGACATTAAACAACTGTTTCCACAGGCTGAGTAGTGCTCTCCATGGTAAGTAAACTGACCCTGGTGTGTCCTGTCATCAGGCTAATCGTATCAACATAAACTATTACAATAGCATATTAAAAGTAATAGAAAGTACAGCTGTGTGCTCCTGTTTTCTCCTGTGGTAAAGTACTCTACTTAAATTAACCTTCCTTGTGTCAGGTCCAGTAGGTCAATCACATCATAATGTAAAGTGCTTTATTATCACTGCACCTCCACTCTATTAGATATTCCAGTCAGTGTTACTTGGAGATGAAGTCTGGATTTGACTCATGGAAAGACATGGAAATGACTTCCAGCTGACTAAACACCAACATGAGCATATCTGCTGAAATGCATTATTGTAGTGATTGTACCATTTAAGCAGAAAACCATAGCATCATTCTTTTCATCCAGCTGGTCCAATCAGGCATCTGGATGAGATTTGTTTTTGTGCAACATTATCAAGCCTTTGTCTCCACACACAGAAATCAACATCTGTGTTTTACAGTTAACTTTTGTTCTAAGACACGTTTCTCTATTTCTTTGTCCTCCAGAGTTACTGGTGGTGAGCTGTTTGAGGACATTGTTGCCAGAGAGTACTACAGCGAAGCTGATGCCAGGTTGGTGTTGCTCTCTCACAGTGCATAGATCATCTGTTGTTTTCTCAAGATGAATGTGATTTAGTCACAGAAGGCATATTCAAACAAGTCATGGTCATGTAATTTATGAAAATTACTAACACCAGTATGTACACCCCTGTGTAATTCCACTAAAATAATTCAACATTGTGTCAGTATCAGTATGGTGTTTAAACTGAAACTACAGTCCCCACAGTACAAACCTGGTGCAACTTAAGTCAGTCTACCTCTGATCACTGTAACACAACTAACCGCACCTGTGATTTTCAGTGAAGGACAACTGCATGAAGGTTATAAACTAACCTGTGATCACCACAGCTTTTTTAGAGCTGCAGATTAAACTTAGCCAAAGAACACGAAAACAAGCCCGATGGCAGCACATTCTTGTCTGATGAAACCAAAATAAACAGGTCAGATGTGGTCCAGCATGTTTGGCGTGGATCTGACCACAGTGACTGTACAGTGCTAACTGTGAAACATGGAGGTGGGACTGCACTGACGGAGCTGCATGAGTACAAATTGTGTAAGGAAGAGTTTTTATAGTTGCACATAAATGAATGTTTATAAATCCAAAATGAAAAGAAGCTCAGCAGGGGAGGAATTTTACCACATTACATTGATCCAAAGAAACCGTTTTGAAGAAGAACAAAGTGACAACTGTGACCTGAACATGTATGTCCCCTGACCTGAATACAATAGAACACTTTTGGAGTATTTTGAAAGTAGAGCAACAAAACCCCTCCAGCAAAGAGCAGCTGCAAAGAATCATCTGTAAAAAACATCTCTCCACAGGATTGTCTGGTTTCTGGTATCATTGACGAGAGAATCAAATCTGTCTCTATATAAAAAAGAGAATGGAATCTCACTAAGATGGGTGAACTGAGACTGAGGTTTGTTCAATTTATAGTTTGGTTAGTCAAACATTTCAAATTAATTGGCTTCATTCCACTTGGACTTTGCATCAGCAGAAGTAAAACTATTATTGGACAGCATTTGTAAATAATAGTCATCCAGGGGTCTTCTTAGTTTTGGTGTATATGTAAATGGCAATATATGCAACATACCTACATGCGCAAAAAATAATGATAGAGTGAGTGTGCTGCCTTTTATGCCCCAGACCCCCTTCCTCCCCGCCCCCCTTTCTACACTTCTTCTTCTGCCTTTGATTATGAACATACTTCTGTTCTATATACTTCTGCTACTCACATTCTTTCTTGAAAAAAAAATCCACTCAAAGTCAGGTTTAAAGAAAAGCAGCTTCATCTCATTCTTTCTATTTCCAAAAAGGTAGAAAATAACATAAGATTGATTTTTGATTTTTAAGATTTTCACTTTTTCCAACCAGCTTGATGAAATTAGTTTTTGTTTTTTTTTGTTGATTAAGTGGTAACTCTCTTGTTAGCTTTACAAAGGAGTGATTCAGATACCCAAACAAATTTAGTCTGGATTCTATTTTGTGGTGGATTTTATTGATTTGTAAAAATTTCAAAGCTGACGTCTGCTTTGTTTGATGAAAAGAACATGCATGATGAATTGACATTGCATGTTTTTGTATATTTCTCTACTTAATAAATAGCTTAAAGGATCAGTTCAACACTTTGTTTTTTTCCCAAGAGTGCCATAGAGATCAATATCTGTTACATCTGTGTGTAATGTACAATATGGACGTGGTTCAGAACTTGAATGTGGTACACTTTGAAAATATGCTTGTATTTCACTGCATCATCATGGCTTTGTGACTGATCCAAACCGCACCGTGCTTCAGCTCCTCCATCCTCCTCAGTCTCTCCGGGCCTAGCCTCCAATTTACCAGGAGTTAACACCACTTCTGTTTTGAGACTCAGGCAGAGAATTGGCCGTGTTTGTGCGAGTTGTAGACCATGACATATTGCACTGAGTAAATTGCCCATTTCCCCAAATCACCCCTTCATTATGACCCTCTGTGTGGGCCACTTGCCACATTGTCTTCCCACTAACCCGGCTGGCGGCTCCCTGAGTGTCAAAGCCAGGTCACAGACAGTGAGTGGTAGCTTATCACTAACCCATGCCCCCCCTGGTGTTTCTCTGCAGCCATTGCATTCAGCAGATCCTAGAGGCTGTGCTCCACTGCCACCAGATGGGCGTGGTCCACCGTGACCTCAAGGTAAGCAAACACACAACACCATTGTTTCCCAGTGACACTGGCTTACTTATATTAACCTATGTAACATCTTCTGTGAGGAAAAATGCTGTTGTGGGGCTAATTTCAGTGCAGAAAGCAGAACTTCAGTGTCCACAGGTCTAATTGTGTTCACACATTTTAAACTTGTTTGTGAGCATGCATTGATTGTTCAATCACAGTGACACCAGCTTTACTAAACTAACTTACCAGTTATTTCCTGTCACATGCAACCCTAGTATCCACTCAGTAACACCCTGAGCCGACAAACATGGGGCGTTGTGAACAACAAGCATTAAGTGCTATACTTGAGAGCAAAAGCAGCAGTTAATGCTTTTTGGTGGTACATCACCAGTCCAACATGTGGGTCGCCTATCATCCCAGCAAAAAGATTAGTATATCTTTTAGTATTTTAGTATTAGTATATAATATTTTTTCCTGTCTTGTCAGCTTCAACAGCGTGTTGTGTGGTGTTGATCTAACAGCACTCCTTCATGCACAACTGTTAATACAGTGAAGAGAAAGAGGAAGGATGTTTGTGCTGTCAGATGCAGCAGTGCAGGCACCACCTTTTTCACAAGCTGTGACGTCCAACATGTGAAAACCATATTCTGTGTTTGTTTCTTTAAGTTGACTTGGTCTATCAGGACCGCACAGCTGGGATGTCTGATTCTGAAGTTATTTACAAGAGACCACTCTAATTTACTATGGTAGTGTTGTGGCCTAATTTAATTCCATTGTGGGATTGTTGGCACAGTGCTTTTACCAAGTTCCTTTAGTGCCGTTAGGTACAGGTACAGGTATTGCTGAGTTTGTTTTTTCTGCTACAAATATATTTTCCCTCTACACTTTCAGTTTGAACATTAGTAAACGTACATTCAATGGTCTTGTTCTCATCTCTAATTCAGCTTTTTCTCAGTCATTTGCTCCCAAAGCTCTGATTTGACAATCAAATGAATCAGGTGTGTCTGAGGTTTGGTTTACCTTCAGCAGCAATGAGCTCGCATTTTGCATTCGCCGGCTGCCCTCTCTCTCTGCTCTGATTGGCTGTTGCCAGGCAGCTGACACAGCTCACTGGAGAAACACAAAGACCAAACAAATACACCCAAAACAAATAAGCAAGCTGCGGAGCAGAGGCACCATGGAAAGCACTGTTTGACACTGTGTGTGTGTGTTCATATGATTTCACTTCTGAATATAATGATGTAGCACAGGGAATCTAAAACACACAAACACACAGTGACTCGCGAAAGCCACACATAGCTGCTTTTCTAAAGTTCTTGTAAAGCTTTGCAGTTACTGTGAAGAGTCTAGACTCATGGATTTATTGCATGTTGTCGTCAAGTGTCATAACTTTTTGCGGAGCAGTAATGGCTCACACACAGCAGATCTTTTTAACTGCTGCTGTTACTTATTCTCCTATAGCGCCACTAGGATATACTGCCCCTGGAGCACCTTTTTCTTAAGTATGCCAGTTCATTTTTGACTTTGGCATGTACAGCATGTGCTACATTATTATCTCAACCTAAGGAGATTAATCCACTAATCTCACTTCTATAACATTCTCCATCAAATTCCAAAAACTGATGCAGCAGAACCTGAGATGTCAGGTGCCATCTTCATTGTCAAATAATGGTGCCTACATTCCCCACAATGGCCACTGATTGTTGGAGAGAGATCCACACTTGTGATTCTAGTAGCAACTAATGTAGCCTTGAACCTCCATCCTTCAGCAGAGATGAGTAGTGGGCTGCGTAGAGGTCTGGTAAGCTCACCTCTCCACACCCCCACATTTTTTAAACCTCTGACCAGAGTGTCAAACAACATCACTTGACATTTAGCAGACTTCACACAGCTCCCTCTGGAGAGACTAGGCTTTATACCACTTATTTTGAAACAGACTTTTATGTGTAAAATTGTTACAGTTCCCCTTTAACGTCCATTTTAGCTTTTTCTGATCTTTTAAGTAGCAGTAACCCACTCACGTAGGGCAGTATTTTAATTTAAACTCTAACACTTAACAGCAGAAAAGATCAGTGGTGAGGACCATCCTACACAGATCTTATCAGTGAAGACTATAGACAGAGAGAGGAAAACATGTCTGAGAAGCTACATGGCGACAAGGAGTGGATGTCAAGAATTCCACTTCAACTGAAGACCAGCAGGTTTGAGAGACAAGAAGTCAGCACTTACTGTACTTCAAGACAGGACACTCTCAGAGAGCAAGACTTCATCGATGAACCAGCAACAACTATGAACAGGAAATGACACAAACACCAAATATAGGTAACATCAGCTGTCTATAAACACTAACAGCAGTGACTCCACCAGGAAGACGTCAAAGGTCATCAACCAGAGCCAGAGAAAGATCAAAGAGTCAATAGAGATCGTAAATAAGCAGTTGAACAGAGGCAGTTATCAGTCATTTGAACCATTTCTTTTTGCTGATGAAAGCTCAGAAAAAGCTGGACTGTAAATTAAGTATCACTGTCGCATGATAATCTTAAAACATGGTGCAAAGTTGTTTATGTAGAACATGTTGTTGTGTGCATTTGTCAGTAACAATAGTAGTCCTGACTCCAGCAGAACCCCCCAGGCCTGCTTTAGTAGGCCAGTAATTCTATCTGCTTTATGACTGAATCCAATTACAGCTATTACACACTCCAGTAGCAAGGAGGGAGCATAAGTCCTGATTAATCTGATATGAACTGTACTTTGTACACACATGCAGAATCATATATTTGCGTGTGTGTACAATATGCTGATAGGACAGCCTCACTAACATAGCTTGTTGGTGAACTTAGCCACATTCTGTGTACATCAGTGAAATGCTTTCTGGGCATGTATTTGTATTAATCACCCTGTATGTTTTGACAGTGTTTGCATGTGTAGGGCTGTTGTAACTATCTCTGTAGGCCTGAAAGCCTCAGCCTAGCTAATAACCTAATGCCTAATGTATTCAGACAGCCTTGAGTAATTTGTAAAAGGCGGGGTATTGGGGCGGGGCAATTACTTATCAACAAAACATCAACACAGAGTGACTTCCGTCCAGATGGCATCATCTGCATTCCATTAAATCAGACTGTGAAGCACTACATCAAATCTTTGGGTGATACATCTTATGAAGATGTTTGGTCTCTAAAAGTACAACTTCCATTTATTCCAGTTAGAGTTATTGTAATTTTGCATCAGTTATATCTAGTTCTACCTATTGTAAATATTAGTTGCAACATGGGGAGGCACCTTTTGGTTTTGTGTTTTTCATCATTCTGTATTCATTTTTTTAATATTGTCCTCAATGTTACATAGGAAACCTAGACTCTTTCAGATAATGTAAAAGTCAAAAACTACCAGTTTGAATTATGTCCACAGAATTCTACAAAATATGTATTTTCCTGTAGTCTAAATAAATTCTCAAGAGCCTTGGCTGTTCTTTTTACAAAGATGCATTAACTAGTAAAAATCACAGCAGCAGCAAATTCCAAACACTTTGTTGTACCATTGAACAAAAGATTTATCCAGAGCTAAGCCAGAATCTCAAAGTGAATTGATATGAGCTGCAAATTGCATTATCAGGATCTTGGAAGTCAGTTAATTGGTAATTGTTTGTACTGATAATTCAGCAAAAAGCTTTTGTGCCCTATTTAAGTTGTGGAAGTGGACCAACTATGACTGTCTTAAAATTGCACATGCATAAAATGAATGTGATCATTAGGACTAGAACCAAGGGCAGCCAATATAGGGTTTCTGCTTCATGATTCTATTGCCGAGTCTGGGAACAGAATGGCTTAAGGTGGCTATATTATGTGGGGGCACCATTGATAAAAGATGACTTTCAAGTTTTAAAAAAATGTGCAAATGCATGTTATAATGCCACAGCTCCTTTGGCCTTGAGATTAAAAATACTCCTGTGTCTTTAAGGTCCCCTTACCCCCATCCCACTCTGTTCTGATTGGCCATGATATGGAAATCTTCCTGTGGGCCAAACTATACCTAGCTGGAACACAGAAGCAACAGAGGCAAAAATCTTGCCGCATACTGGGGCAGATAAAAACATTGCTCAAAGTCTGTTTCTCGCCTGTTACCGTATTCAACTTTGTTTTATGGCTTTGTCTTTGGGAAATGTAAAAAGTAAACTTTCTCTCACACCCAAAAAAACTCTAGGCTACGCAAGATGCGATCCCGTGTATTACCAGTAGGGCTTTATCAAATTATCCTAGTAGCAGCAGCTTTAAATCACCATAGCAGTAGTGGTAATTGTAGGAAAACATATTGAGATTGTAGTTGTGGGCGAAGTGCTGTTAGAGTCACTGCTGTTGGTGATTGTACACATCTACTTCCTGCTATTTATGTCGTTATTGTTTTCTGCTGTGATTTTGACATTTAACCTCATTGAGTGCTGCTATGGCTTCTCTTTGTGTTGGGGAAACAGTTCACGAGTAAGGAATACCGTTGATCAGGCCCTAGTCTGCCCCCTTACGACTAACCTTTTAAATTTCCAGATAGTCACAAGAAAGTATGTGAACAATGGTGATAATGTCTGCACATTGGTAAACAGCAGGTATATCCTGGGCTACCTCCCAACATAGTTACAGATAGAAGTGTGGGTTGGGTTTTGGGTTAGGGTGCACAATGTCTCACACAATAAGATTTTAAATTTGTTTTACCCTCTTTCACTTGTTATTTATTTGACCTTTTTTACCTATCAAGCCGGAGACATGGTTGTTTTCCAGCTCTGGGTTGGGGTTTTTGTGCAATGACTGCATGATGCTGATGAATGCATTTACCCGAGCTGCTTCCTCCTCAAACCTCTGACCATAGCATGCTCTCGAATTTCCCTAGAATTCACACATGAACTCCACTAATGTGAAAAACTTGAGTTGAATTGAAATGATTTTGAAAGATTTCTAAATATGGTATCATGGTTTGCTTTTATGCTCAGGCACTTAGAGGCAACAGGCCATAACTAGGTACGTTCTGGTTTCATAAGCAGTCAGCAAAAACATTAAGGACTGTGTTGAACTGGATGGAAATATTTTTCCAGTCAAGGAAGTGATGCATTCTTAGTCATAGGGAGGTGGTCTGGGTGACCAGGGGGTGCATAACTACTTAAACACTGGAGAATTGGGTTCACATTCCCTGTATGTGGTTGGTTTAAAGCAACAAAAACACTGTTGTCAATGTTAGGGACAGATTGTGGTTTGGCCAAATATTAATGAGGTAAACACATTGTGTCCCTGTGCTACAAGGCACTGTTAAGCTCTGAGTACACTGCACTCAAGCTATGCTCATTTTCAGTTCTTCAGTATGTTGATAAAAATGCTTTCTCTCAAAATGCATTTGTTGATGCAAATTGGACAATATACATAGATGTGCTATATTTAAAGGGCTGAACAGTGATACAACTTTTGCTAAGTTTAAGAGTTGAAATTATAAATATCTGTACCTAAAATCACATGCAGAGCTGTTAACACAATAAAGCTTATACAATATTGGTTAAAGACAGCAGGCACCCCTAAAGAGCTCCATTTGAAGTAAGGATTAAACCCCTCAGGAGCCAAACATTTAGAGGCCAAATACTGGAGTTGGACTTTTCTTTTCTTTTTTTAATAAGGTCAGTTGATATGGTGGTATCAGGTTTGTAAAGAAATAGAAAGAGGCTTTGTTGATTTGTATTTTTGTTACTGTGATGATCACTTTTGACTATCAATATTTAGTGGGTGGCAGTGCAAATAGAAGTAGACAGTAGATACGATATTGATCTATAAATGTGATTGGAAATCTGCTGCCTGGCTAAAAAAGTCATCCATCCATCCTCCATCCATCATCCTATCCGCTTGTCCTCTTCAGAGTTGCTGGCGTGCTGGAGCCTATCCCAACTGTTATTGGGTGAGAGGCGGGGTACACCCTGGACAAGTCATCAGTCTATCACAGGGCTGAAATATAGAGACAAACATTCACACTCACATTCACATACATATAAAAAAAAAAAAAAAGTCAGACTGCTTTTGCTTCTATTACAGCAGGCATTCGCTGTAGCAATGTTTCCATAAGCTTTTACAATGTCACCACATTTATTTTTGTCCAGAGTTGCATTAATTTCTTGCTAATATATTGTTGTGATGATTGGATTGGACGGCAGCGTAAAGTGTTCTCAGCACATCCCAAAGAATCTCAGTGGGGTTAAGGTCTGGACTCTGGTGGGGAAACCATGTCTCATGCTTGCTGAGCGACTCTTTCATTGAATCCATTGATGGAAAAACCTGGTCAGTAGATTCAAGTTGTCAGCTGACCTGACTGTGTTGCAAGCTGAAGCATATTAATCACGGCAGTTATTGTCGAATGGAAGGCTCTTACCAGTTTGCTTAGTGAAACCAGGTGGTGTTTGTTTTTTTTGGCCAGGCAGTGTACATCCATGTGTGAATAGTATGTGAGAACCTCAAAATGACTTATGGCTTGCACGGCCCCTCTCAATATGTAGCCATTGTTCACACTGCTGTTGAGATAATTGGATAGAATTGTTGCAGGATAAAAGCAGCTTCCCTTTGATCAACAGCATGCTCCTTTTTTGTTATTACATTACAGCTTAGTCATGTTGAATGATTTCCAATTTGGCTGTATCAAGGAAACTGCTTTGAAAATGTCAGGAAATGCATTATTCATCATCTCTGAACCTAAGCTGAAGCCCAACCATCCCCGTCCTACAGGGGGTTTGGCATGAGTCACCGTCCGAGCCTCTCACCCAGGCTTTATCTGCTAGCCGGGCTTGCAGGGGCCAATTTGACATGTGACATCAGTCCTCACACAGTAATGTTATTACTGTCATTACTACACAAGAGATTCTTCATCTTTACCTCAATCATGTTTGTTTTTGTTTTATTTTAATGATATCTCAATAACAATGTAAGATACTGAGACATTTTTTCTGTCTCTTTCCTCCAAGCCTGAGAATTTGCTCCTAGCCAGCAAGTTGAAGGGGGCAGCAGTTAAACTGGCAGATTTTGGCCTGGCTATTGAAGTGCAGGGAGACCAGCAGGCATGGTTTGGTGAGTACACACACTTGTCAATTAGGTTTTGGTTTGTTAATCTGAGGTTATAATATTGAGATACACAATTATTTGTAGTTGTGTGGTGGATTTTTGCAGTTGGCATGATTTTTCTTTTCTTTTGTTTTCTTTTTGCTCTTTTTTTTAAATTATATTTTTTGGCATCATCACTGTCTTACATACTGTATTAATATTTAGAAGCTATGAGAGTTGGTTGCAACAGATTACATATTTAGTATGGCATCACTCCACGCTATGAAGTGTCGGACTTCCTTTTGTTTTTACACCCTGGAAGACAAAACATCACAAGCTCTTCAGCTCTATCCAAATGATCCATCTTCCCTGATGACAAAGCCAAAATTGTACTGATATCATTTTCAGTCAACTCATCTCCAGTTGAACATAGCCGCTGCAGCCTTCTGTCACATCACTTGAATACTGATGTATGTTGATTCGCTGACCAGGTTTATCAGGGTCTGTAAATCAATCTGACATTGATGTTTAACATTCTCTGCCTTAAAGCATTAACTTGAACAATTAGAAAAATGCATTTTCAGTGGGGAATGTGTTTTTTTTTTTTTGTTATTGTTTTTGGTCAGTGTACAAACTGAAGACAATGTTAGCAGTTTGCTTTTTGTATTTTCAGACTTGTTTTTTTCCTGTGTTCTCTTTTGCTGATGCATAAATCTGCAGCGTTTTAATTTTTCTCTAAGCTGACAGTGTAACGTTAGTGCACTCATTTTCGGTTGTCATCTGCTTACTGAGCTGGTTAAAGAAATATGAAAGAGAGTAATTACATTTTTGTCCTAGTTTTGTATTTCTTTAAACTGGGAAAATAAAAAAAGTGTAATTTTGTTATTCAGAGCCCAAGTCACTCCCTTGTTGCATCACACTTATCTGAAGGGACTAGGTGTGCCACTGCTCTCGGCTCTAATATCAAGTTTGGATTGGATGATATCAGGCCTATTTCTTTCTCCTTGTTCCCTGTAGAATGGAGAAATAATTGCTCTATTCCCCCGGCTCCAGCCTCCATCTGGAACCAGTTCACACTGTGTTCTGTCTTTACTACTAGTCGTAGTATCTCTGATTGGCTAAAGGGTCTGCTGGTGCTTAGAGTTTTTGAAAAGTAGGCTGTGTGTTGCTGGTCATGAGCCAAACTTAATACACACAGAGGGAGGCTTTCCTTTCTTTGGAGCTTGTTAACCACAGCTCATAAACTTAACTTTATGGGACCAGTGATCCTTAGCTACTGTGAAAAGTTTGGTTATAAGAAGCTTTTGATGGACTTGCTTATGTGAAGTGGCCAAGTGTAATGTTTGTGTGTTTCAGGTTTTGCTGGGACACCAGGTTACCTGTCTCCAGAGGTGTTGAGAAAAGATCCATATGGCAAACCGGTGGACATGTGGGCCTGTGGTAAGATTTTCTTCTAACGTGTGTCTTGTTTCAGGTGGAAAACCTTAAACCAATTATTTGTTTAATTAGGGGAAGCCTCATCGAGCTGCTGCTTATTATTAGCCACACAGAGGGTCATGGTCTGAAACAGCCAATAAGAAACCATTATAGCTTTTTATCTTTCATTGTGAACACCTAATGTACCTGTATGTTGTGCCTCAGAAGTATTAAGTGAATGGTTAAAGTGTAGTTCATTTGTAAACAGATCCACTTTGTACAGTAACCATTGTTTGTATAGTAACAATGTTGACCTCAATTCAGTTCAGTTCAGTTAATTTGTATAGCGCCAAATCACAACAAAAGTCATCTCAAGGCACTTGACAGTGTAAGATTTAAGACCTTACAGAATATAACCATACAAATGAAATAAGTAAGTAATAACAAGCCAGCTTTAGAGGTGTTTGTAGGACTTTTCTGGAAAAACATAGCCTGGCTAGCTGTTTCCAGCTCTCATGCTAAGCTAGGCTAATCTAGGCTATTCATCTCAGGTTTCAGCTTCATACATAGCTAGTGTGCAACTTAAGATTTGTTACTGTAAAGCACTTTTTCAGCAGGTTCCCTACTGTGATTACAAATCCAAATTAATATCAGTGTCTGAGAATGGCCAGTTGAGCTTTTACATTGTATACTATTGCAAATTACATAGGCACTTATTGCAGATATAGTTTTTTCCCCAGCAGTCAAACATTAGGTGGCACTTGGCATAAAAAGTGACAGCCCTAATACTAGTGTCCTGCAGCCAAGCGATACAACATAAAATATAACTGGGCCAGAGTAAATGAAATGTAAAATGACTACTGATAAAGTATAAAGTGGTGTATTAGGTTTACGAGCTGTCAATGGAACGTCTCATAACCCTCTTGACAAAACACAACAGCTGGCTGACAAATGACAGTCAGTTAATGTACTTTTAATGTCTTTTCAAATTACTTTCAATTCAGTTTATATATATTTTTTCATTCAGTAGTCTACTGTGCAGAGTCTGTGTGCGTGGGTGTGTGTGTTCCTATCCAGTTCATCTACTACAGCGCAGCACAGAGGGCTCCGACCTCTTGAATTAATAATTTCTGACGCTTATCACAAACACTGCTGATGGGTCAGGCCACCTGGGCCTGAGGTGTCAAACACACACACACTCTGTCTAAGAACCACACTGGAGCTACCTTCCACACACCTGCACGGACTGACTGAGCCCACAGAAACAATAGCCCCTGCTGTGTTTGTGTCCGTCTCGCCAACAGAGTGCCTTTCATCTTTTCCTGGCAGCTGGCCAGCCATTCAAAAACCACCTTCCCTGGTAACACATGCAAACACAGGCACTTAGTGTGTGTCCGTTGCCACGCTGTTCTTTATTTAGACATCACGTGTCTATATTTATTTTATTTTTTTCTTCCCAGGTTTGTCGCTTTATAGGCTGGTGTTGCAAAGTGATGGTTCAGATAACTGAGTCATTAACATTGTTTGTTCTGACAGTCTGCTTAAAAATGTATTTGTTCTTAAAGTGAGCTGTCTGTTAAGATCAACTGCAGTGACTACAGTGTGTGTGTGTGTGTGTGTGTGTGTGTGCAGGTGTGATCCTCTACATTCTCCTGGTGGGATATCCTCCATTCTGGGATGAGGACCAGCACCGACTGTACCAGCAGATTAAAGCTGGGGCTTATGATGTGAGTGGCTCTTTCTTTACAGCTTCATGAGGAATAAAGATGAAAATAGAGTCATGGACCAGTTGTGGGGACACATGATGCTAGTTTTGAATGATGAGTTTTTTTTGGTATCCCAAAGGTGCTACTCAATGGCAGCTGGATTTCTGTGGTCCTGGGTATTTAACCAGTGTGCAATTGTTAAGTCATTAACAACTTGAGGATAATTAAGGTCACACGTGGATCATTCAGCCAACTGTCAGGTGTGTTATTAGCGTGACATGACTTAAAGTATGAATGGCTGTTAAACAGTCTAGGAAATGATGCCACTACTGCATTATAAAGAGGTGGAAAGTGGTGTCATTAACCACCCCCTCTGTTGTGATGTGATGGTTGTTCCACTTTACTGTAGCTGACCTCCTTCGCTCCTCTTTCAAACCACCTTTCTTCTCTGTGTGACTCTACAGAGGTTAAATACCTGAGGACTCCCAGCAAGTCAGTCAGAGCCGAAGAAGCCTTTTAAGTGAAAAGTAAAATGCCGAACATCCAACATAGGGCCTGAATATGGTTAGGTCCAAATTTGGCTCAGTTTAGTTTCTTCAGGTTGATGTTTACACCCACAAGTCTCAGGTTGGGTCTATGTGCCAATATGTCCAATACCTGAAAGGTCACCTGAACTCTGTTTTTTGACAATTCAATTCAACTTTATTTGTATAGCGCCAAATCACAACATAATTCATCTCAAGGCACTTTACAGTGTAGGGTTTAAGTCCTTACACAGAATATACACTACTCACAAAAAGTTAGGGATATTTGGCTTTCAGGTGAAATTTCAGGATGAGCTTAAAATGCACTATAACCTTTACAGGTGAACTTAATGTGACCTTCCCTAAACTTTTGAATGCACATGTCCAACTGT
>JAUMHL010000011.1:16947167-16985153 GCA_032362345.1 Sandelia bainsii
AACAAGTCCAGTTGCCATTAAAAACCGTTTTTTTGAGATAACCATGACCTGGATGACTGAGAATCTTCACAGATAGTCACTATATAGACAAATGACAAACGGATAGTTGTTTAACATGTGCTGTCATTTAGTTAGGACACATGAAATACATAAAGGAATACAAAAAGTTGTGTTCTTTTTAATTTGTTTATTTAGGCATACAGGAGGGGCAAGACAGATTTGCAAATCAGTTCCATGTATTGATTAAGAAATTAGAGTGAAATCCTTTGCAAGCTCATTTGTGTAAAAACTCACTGTGTCTGAACACTGCCAACAGAGTAAAGTAAGTCATAAAGTGTGTCCCCAGCCTAAGAACAAACACTAGAGAAATAGCAGCTTGAAGTTTTAGTTTTCAGGATTCAGGATTTTTCTCCACAGACAATTTCAAAATCTCTCCTTAATCCTTGTACTTTAGATTCAGAGGTAAAATAGTTGTCTTGTGTTGCAGCATTCCAACATGTTGTTCTGTAGTCCAACAGCTTTGAAGACACTGATTCATTTCCTTTTTCCTGCTTTGCGTCTTTTATCCGGCAGTTATTATGTTTACATGCAAACATGTTAGTCTTATCCTGATTATTGTCATGTCGTAGAACACATAGGAAACAGGTTATTCATATTCCTGTATGCATGATTCAGTCAGTGTCATGATTCTCTTATTGTCAGCCACTTTTTCTTTTATTCCTATCAAAGTACACAGTCACAGCAGCAGAATCCAAGTTTGTGAAACCTTTCCTCTTCTCCAGAATAAACCCCATCAAGCATCCACCAACACATAATTACTCAGTGAAAACAATGGAAATGTCTTTTGTTGGTGCCAGTATGAGCTACATGCAGTTTCTTGCAGTTTTACATGGTTCACTCAGCTGTTTGCACAAGATGGAAAAGGTCAAGAAAAACAAGAACATATCAACATGTCAGGCTGACTTATTATGAGGTTATTATTTTTCCACAAGGAACTGAGACTCCCCACAGTTTACCGACATATTCTGAGTGGATGGTTTTTGCACAAACTGTAAAATGGATGATGGATTGTAGTGCCCTGTTTAGCCTCCAGATAAAAGAAATGATGTTATTTATCATTTGTGGCAGTTCACCACTTTGGTCTAGACTGAAATATCTCTCAAAATGTCTGACTAGAAGTTGCAAATGCCACTGGGGTCCATTTCTCTTCTCGTTCAGTGTTCTCTGTGCGCTAAGTTGAACAGCCAATCAGAATGGTCTTTCTCACCGATGGATCCTAATTACTCTTTCCTCCACAGAGTAATTGGATCATTTGTTAAACTCCAGACGATCTGTCTCTCTTCATCTAACTCCTTCAGCAGGCAGGTCTCTGATAGGACGGGCCCAGCTTGCTTTATTTACCACATTTTATAAAGGAAAAAGTAATTTGTTATGGTGTACTGCTGTGAGTTTGATTAACTGTTGTTTATTTGCTTCCTATGTTCAAACTGAATGTGAAGTGTTGAACTGTGCTGGGTGCCTCATATATTTGATGTAGCTACAAACTGATGGAATGACTCCCTGACTGCAGCTCTTGAGCACTTTTCCCTTCACAGCAGCTGCATGAAGAACGATTGTTTGGACACTAAAGCCTTGTCCCTCCCGTCTGTCTACCTGTCTGTCCACTCTGTCCCTCCAGATCAACAACAAGGCCAATGTGGTCACCAGCCCCAAAGAGCCTGTCCCCACTCCTTCTCTGGTACACTGCCTGCCTTGCTGGCTTCCTTGTGTTTGCATGGCTGTTGCTTTCTAACCATCTGTCCTGATTACAGTTCTGTTGAACTCCACACCTTTCTCATTGTACTGTTGATGGTGATGGTGATTGTGTTTGTCCATAAAGCTTAAGAGCAACAATAGTGGTTGTGTTACATGAGCTGTGTACATAGACCTCTGGATTGCTTTGTCATGTTGCCACGTTGCTGTACATGGGCTACATTTTCCTTTGTTGTTGATGGTGGCTGTAATGGCTCCACTGGGGCCATTGCACGTCAGCTGTCGCCAAAAGTCGAGCCTTTTTCAACCAAACTGGAGACAACACTGGTTTGAAATGTTAAAGAACCACAATTGGATGAGCCAGTAGATTCTCTAAGTATTTTGTTTTTGCAATTGTCAATACCTATTAAACTCTTTAATAATAACATTAGTGACTCAGGTTAGAAGGGGCACTGAGTATCTCTGCTGCAAGGCTCTTGCAGCACCTCTCCTCATTTATTTTGGATGATATTTGTGTTGAAAAAATATTAGAAAAAAGTTACATATTGTAGGTTTAAGAATAACATTTTGGGAAATTTGCTTATTAGTTTTTCATATAACATTTAAAGGAGAATGATTTTCATCTCATCTGTGTGCATTACGTAAAGAACTGGAGCTGATTAGTCAAGCTTTTGATAAATTAGGAGTTGGGAGAAACTGCTAGCAGTTAAAAATATGCCTGCCAACACTTTCACAGCTCAGTGATTAAGACATTGTATGTTTATCCCCTAAACTAACAGACATGAAAGGCAACAACTTGAGGTTTCTGATAGTATTACAGTGACAGTGTGCAGCTTCTAAGACTCTCCAGTGAGGGTTCACTGACTGTATCAGACAACCTGTGATATAGCACAACACTTGTTAAGTTCCACAATGTACTGTAAGTCCCCCTGTCACCATCAGTTGTCCTTTATACCTTTCTGCTTCTGTACATTGAGCAGATTGTGTTAATTAATGAGCTATAGTGGAGGTAGTATTTGTATATTTCAACTTTGAATGGAGCCAGGCTATCTGTTTCCCCCTGCTTCCAGCCTTTATGCTAAGCTAGGCGAACGTCACAACTTCAGTGCTGTAATTAATGCAAAGACAAGAGATTGACATCAGTTTTCTCCTCTTGTTGTTGGAAAGAAAGCAAATACTGTAACTGTTTACTCAAGCTGTTTAGAGATTTTAGGTTTATACCATAGTTTCAGCTCTGTTTCATATCTGGACAGTTAAAGGCTCCAGCATAATCATGGTATATGCAGAAAACTCCTGAAACCCCGGACACAAAAAGAACTCCTCCTGCTAAGCTTGTCTGTAAAATAAAGCTGATTGGCTTATTATCACATCCACACAGTGTCTGTGTAGACATCCAGCTCAAAGCCAGGAGGTGAAGGAAAATACGACCATCACTGCTGAACAGCTGTGAGGCAGTGATACAGCAAACTGGTTTGCAGGAGCATGAATTCCACCTGTGAGTGGGAAATCCATCTTGACAATGTACTTCTGTTACCGTTTCCATTTCTTTAATATTTTAAGAGTACTGTGGGCATATGTTTGTATCTGTGAGGTAGTGTGTTACTGTATGTAATGATGTAAAACTTTCCTGAGGGTAGAAAAAAAAAGTAGTTCTACAGCTGTTTGCCAGGAAAGAAATGCAGTTGTAAGGAGATCATTTGATGTCAGTTATTGTCATCTCATTGTCAGTGTTGAATTTAAACTTGGTCATGCTGTATGTGGTGAAAGACTTGACATGTACATGACAAACTGTCACATCACATCCCTTCTGTCTTTAATAGTGCTGCAGTGTGCTATAGTGACTCTGTTTTTACTACCTATTATTTCAGTTGTCCATACTTTCTTCACCACTTTAATTTTTTTCTTTTCCTTTGTTGGGAAATACTTCTGACTGAATACTACTGTCAAACATTCTTTCTGATCCTTCCTAACTTTCATTCCGCACACACTTCTCTCCCTACTGTTCGTCCTCTCAAATCAGGAGCCTCAAACCACTGTTATCCACAACCCAGCTGATGGAAACAAGGTATTCAGCTGATCAGAGGCTAGTCTGACGCTATACTTTGATGCTGATGTGTAATTAGATTGTACTTAGAGTAGAACCATCATGTTGCTTCTAATGATATCTGTGTGCCAGTGGATGTTCTTGACACTGACAGATTAAGTGAGAAAACAAGACTATGGATTCTGCAAAAGTACTGCATGCTGTCAACAGTTGCATGTCATTCTTTAACTTGATGTTGATCATCTGTACAGTGTTGCTTACTGTTCTTGATACCTATGCAGTGGTCATCATGTGAGTTCATGAGATGTCTCTGAACATATCTAGTTTGTGTCAGTTTACATACTAGAGCTTAAATCATTATAACGTCCAAGTCAGTTTTACAGTTGTGTGACAAAGAGATTATGCATGTTGTTGGAACATAATAAAGACCATGATTTACCACGGATACCAAAGTTGTTCCAATCCAGTCCTTAACAGAGTAGTTTGGACTCGACGTCTTGTGTTGAGGTGATTTCCCTGTGCTGATGTATGGATTTACACCATCATGTATAATCCATAAGATGAAGTGTTGGAACATATACGCATCCTTGTTTTTTCTATTGCTTTGTGCTGTAACATGATGGTGTTGTGGCTGACAGTGTACAGTAGCATAGTATGTTGTTGTGCATAGTAAGAGTGTTACAGAATCATACATGTAAAGAGTGTAAAGCTGTTTGCTTAACTCATCACTTGTACAAATGCAAATACTGCTTTTAAGGATTTGTTCATGCAATCAATGAACAGAATGTTCCTGTTAAACAATAACTGGACTTAAGTATAATGTTTTGAGCCCAAATTGGTTCTTTGTCAGGTGCCTTTCTCAGAAATCTGACTCCTTTAACATCTAATACAGTTTACAAACCCACTTTCTTAATGTTCCTAATCTTACTTAATGTAGTCGTTTTCATTTGATTGTGTCTAGTCTAATCCCAAGTCAGGTGACAGGTGCTAAATTAGATAATGAGAACGACCTGCCATCAAGAAGTTTTACTCACAGGTCTTTTCATTTGTCGTTCCACAGGAATCCAGTGAGAGTGCCAACACTACCATCGAGGACGAGGATGTGAGAGGTAGGCAGGTTCAGACTAACGAATACAAACTCTCTGTTAGCGCGATGACTCCCACACACATCATTGAGACATTATCAAATGTCTTTCTGTGTTAAATTGTTTAATTTCTCATAGTCTGGATTGCTTCATTTTGCATGTTACCTGTGTTGCATGGTTGGAGTGACCTCCTTGGGACACTGGGGTGAAAACTTGCTGTGACCCCCTGTTTGTGGTGATTTGGCTGATCAAGGAAACTTGGATTGGATATAGATTACGTGAATGAACAGCAGCATTTACATTTAGTGTGGAGGCTCTGACCTCATCACTTCCCACAAACAACTCTGAGCTTAGCACAGCAGGGACTTCTGGAGTGACCATAGTAGGCAACAGGCTCAGAGCATAATGGTGGTTGCTTTTTTAACCCACTTAAAAACCCTAAATACTGTATGGCTGGATTAACCTGCTACTGTAAGTAGCCACAGGGCTAAAATTTCTCAGTTCATACAGACCCCTTTGTGATACTTGGGTTGAACTCTGTTTGTTTTCACCAACTTGTAAAATTATGCAAATCTGGAATATGTATAAAACTGCTATTTGGGTCTATTAGACATAAGGAAACATCAAAGACAACTGAGAAATGGGGTGTGACCACAGTAACTTAACCCCTCAGGGAACACAGACTCACAGTCAGTCCACAGGTAGATACACGGGTGTAACGGCTTTTGACATTCTGTATGAACAAATTACGACAAACTAACAGACAGACATTAAATATGGCACCCAGCCTTTATATTTATGTAAATGCTGAATATGTAGAAAATTGATATTATGGGGCCTCTGAAGGTCTGGGGCCTCCAGGGTAATTACCTACTTTTCCAGGTTGCTTCTCCAACCTTAACTTAAAGTGTAAATCCAGTAACCGGAGCTGTAGAATGAAATGATTATTCATGACTTGATAAAGCAGAGAATGTCTCAGACAAATTAGACTTTAATGATCACTGACTTCTAGAATTGTATAACACTTCTCACATTCATATTCCTTTGTTCAGTGTTTGTCAGCTTTTCTACTTCTGTATTTTCAGTACATACAGTGCAAGGGACATCCTGTTTCCTTTTAAATTATATAAAAGGCAGCGTCCTTTGTTTATACTGTTATTCATTGCCGATGGGGTCGTCATTTCTCAGTGCTTCTGGAACCTTATTCAGTGAAGCTTTGAAATTGCTGTACACTGCTCTACTTATTATACTGCTGAGTTTTTATTTTTCAAAGAAAACAATCCCCTGTCATCATTTCTTTCTGCTCTTTTTCTCTCACATCACACTGAAATACAGCTGTTCCACTGTCTTGCATTTGTGGCGTCAATCAGACTTAAGCATACAAAGAGGCTCAGAAATCTTTGACATGATGACAAGATGCTAATCTGTGGCAGGAAGTGGGAAGATAAGAGTGAAGAATTCACAATGAAGCCAAATAGTACTTTCTGTTTCTCGAATGTGATTCATTAGCACCTTCATAGACGATGGATGGTTGGTGACTCTGAAATAACTGGGTCTAGTAAAAGCACATGGGTCTTTTCTTTGGAGGACTCGAATTGAAATTAAATTTAGTTTATTTTTTACATTTTTATTTTTCAATAGCTGTTTTTATGACCACTTAAAGGCAGACAAGTAAACAACCTTAAAACAACAAAACATCTCACTCGTTATCGCTGTGTAGTTTCTTTTCTTCTGTAGTTGGTGAAGAACAAAGAGTCAATATCGGAGCAACATGCTTCCTCTGGATGTAAGTGTTCAGGGTTTGTTGTGGGAGTGATATTCACCCTGTTCACAGTAACAAGTGTTCATACTCACTCGCGCCCCTCTCTCATCCACGTTGTTGCCCTTGTAGCCTGTAGTGGCTGCTGTAGAAGAAGAAAACATTACAGTTCTGTTCTTACTGTCATCAGGTGGACACAGGCACATTAATAAAGCTGATGTTGCTCTGTCTCTGCTTGATGCAAGTATTCTACTTTTTTATAAGATGATAATATCTTAATGTAGGATTTAGTTTGTTTTCCTGCCCTTAAGTGGCCAAATCCATTAATGCTGATTTAATAGTGGTGGAAAAGGATCAGAAGAACTGAACTTAACTTACATGTAGCACCAAAAAAATTGTGAGTTTGAGATAAGTATCAAATGTAAACGTCCCCATAGATCTATGTTTTTAACGGTGGGTGAAACTAATATATTCTTTCTTAAACTATTGCCCTATGCCTTAAAATAATGCTAATGCTCATGCATCAATGACTTGCACATTGATTTGTTCTCAGCTGGAGAAAGAATAGATCATATTGGACAAACTGTCATTTCCTGCATGCGTATCATATATTCTTCATTTCATGTTTTCTTTCTCTCCATTTCATTTTTCCTGTTATTCCTGCTCTGCCCTCTACATCAATCTACAATTCTGTCCTTCCTCCAATCCATTCATGGTTCATCTCAGCACACTCTCCCTCCCTTAGCTCCCAAATCTACCACCTTAAGCAGTTACACTATTACAACTCGGACCACCTGTGCTCCCCCTCACGCTCTCCCTCCCTTTCCTCTTCCACTTCCACCTCCTCCTCAACCTCATCCTTCTTCACCTCCTGCTGGTACTCTCCCAGTCTTTGGCCCAGTGGTGAGGAGTGCTGCCAGTACATCCTGTGGGCACTGGTGGCTGCCTACCTTCTCCTCTTCTTCACATCTTCCTTTCTGGTCCTTTTCTCTGACCATCCCAACACATGCCACTGTGGCCCCCATCACACATCCACGTATGGTCCTACCCCCCAGAAAGGGGTGCCCCTGCCCAGCCTGGGCCCCACCGACTCTCAATGTAAGTCCCCTTTCTCAGTGTTTCTGAGGAAGCAGTGAGTTTCTTATAGAAAAAAAGATTCATTGAATATTGGAGTTACTTTGTAAAAGCTCTAATTAGATCATGTAGTAAAACAGTGTGAAGATAAAGTGTAATTAGTATGAATTTGGAAACACTCACTCTCAGCAATTGTGGCAGACAACATGCAATATTGCTTGAATCTAAAATATAAATAAATATAAAAATATAATTTGAGATATTTTGAGCCATTCACAAATGTAATTTATTCATAAGAGTGAAACATTCTGTCCTAGTGCTGTCATTTTCAAATTGTGTCACCCATTTAACTTCCAAAGAGGAATTAGCATCTTTAGTGATGACACAGTTCCTAATTGGGGAACTAACTCCACTGACTTTGTGTGCTAAGTCATCTTAAGTCAACCCTAAAGTTTCAGCTCAATGGCTTTTCTTTCACAATGTGCAAACATCTATACGTTCACACACTAAAAAAGACCTCTATATGACCAGTAACCACACAACAACTATGTGAGTGCAGATCTGCTGTCTCATAGCACCCCTCATGGGATAGAAGGTGTCATGACAGCCTAACATCTCTTCAGCAGGAGGGAGTCCGTGGTTTCTTTTCTATTTGTCTTGTAACCACTTAACATGAGAAGCCAGGGTCTATGTACAGCCCCCTGCTGACAGCTTTCCCTTCTCAGTATGTTTAATTTGAAACATTTAAACTGCGATGGAGGTGAGACACAGATTTTTGGGTAGTTTGTCCTCTGCGTTTATTAGTGCTTCCTATTTTCTTAATACGTTGTGTAATTGAGCAGCAGTGATGTTTACTTACTTTTCTCTGGAATCAGAGGTTTTACTTTAATGTCTGGATGTACTACACTTTTCTTCCTGTTAAATGCCATTTGATACATGATACATATTTTTCAGATTACTGTCAGTCAACTCAATCCCATGCTCTGTTAAGATGTACAGTTTTTGGAAAGCTAAATATATCCAGAAAGAAAAGGGGGCCTGCTCTGCACCAGGGCTGGGTATCAAATCTAAGTTTTGGTACTAATCAAAAGTGTGGCTGTAACATGTTGCCAATTTTAGACTTTGGAGAAAATTTTCTTGTATTAGACAAAATTTGAGAAGTTAAAAAATCATTTAGTAGAAAAATGTCTTTGTTGCTGAAGTAAGTTATTGAAAGAATTGTTCTTTGGCGCAGAAAAGAGCCTCTTGCCCAGAAACCTCTATCCATGCATTGTTCTATTAAGTAATAAAGTGGTGAGAAAAAGTAAGTGAACTTATTTGATCTCAAGTCACAAAAATCAGCAAACACAATATTTTTGAGCTGATAAAAACAGAAACTGTACTAAAGATGCCATGTCTTTATTGAACACATGGTAGAAAAAAGTAAGTGAAACAGTAGACTTCTGATGTCACTAAACACTACCTGAAGTCAGTCAGCTGGAGTCAGGTGTTGGCAAACCTGGAGACTAGTCAATGAAACCTTTTCTTGCCACTGTAAATAGCTGTCCAATACACAAGTTATGTATTATATAAAAAATATTTTGTGTGTATTCTCACCTGACCCATCACATCTTCCTGCAGTTAACTAACTGTTCTCTCTTTGCTTCTTTTAACCAAGAATCAGTTTATATGTTTAGTTTCTGTTTCCTGTTTATCTCCATCTGCTACGTGTGTGTATATGTTTGTGTCCTTATAAGTGTGTTCATGCCAGTACTTCATCTTTCCGTTCATGCTCCAATAAGAGATCCCAGAGGAAGAGACTATTGTACAGCTGACATCTGCTCAAGGGACATTATTTCCACTCTGCAGATACTGACAGCTGCACAGTCAGTATCAGGTAACTACAGAGGCTGAGCTCTTCATTATGACTGACACTGCTAAATACCATCGGTGTGTTCAGTCACAGCTGCCTGACATGTACAGGAACTATCAGGCGAGATTGTACCTATTTTCACTCTTGAGGTTCCTGGGTAGAAAGTGAACAAACATGAGAAAAATGATTTGTTTCCAGTCTCAGCAACTGTGTCAACATTTATCAGCGTGTGTTTGGGTTTCAGTTATCAGTTTAAGCTGCTGTGTACTTATGTACAGTGAAGAATGAGACTGATAATAATACTAAATATTATATTAGTATTTCTAGTGCAGAGTAACACCTCTTCAACGTGAAGCCTTCTTCAACACCACCCTTCAAAGTTTAAGTATAAGTATGCAGACTCTAATAAGAACTATTTATCTAATGGTCTAATAATCACTGTTGTGTAATTGCCACTTGACCAGTTAAACCATTGCAGCTGTTTTTGTTTGTATTTTTTCTTTGACAGAGAAATTACATGTATAACAATAAAAGTTTGCATATTATAGCTTTTGGCTGTGGGAAAAATGATTGGCAAAGTGTCAGTGCCACATATAAATGTATTATGAGATACCAGATCAAAATATGGCACCCATTTATTCCTGCAAAACTCGCTCAGTAGCGCATACTGACAAAAATCCCCATTCTTCTGAATTTCATCCTTAAAAGTTATGTAGATGATCCTCACATCCTCAATAAACCTGCAGCTCTACAGCTATATCTCAAATTGCTCACATAGATAACCAGTCCAATATCAAGTAGCTGCTGTGTTGGCTGTACTTCAGGTGATAGAAAAGGTGGTTAATTAAATCTGGGATTGGTAGTTTGATCCCTTGTTCCTGTTTATTAATCCCAGGGAGAAATCATCTAGGGTTGTGTGCTTGAGCAAAGCACCGTACCTCAAACAAATTATTTTTGTATGAAAGTGGGGACATGTAAGTCACTTTGGGCAAAATACAATTTTTGTTCAGTTTTGTAAAAGGGTCATTTTGCTACATAATATACATAAGTAAACTTATCACATTATCTCTGAGTTCACCTCCAAAATAAAGTCCAACATGAGCACAAAAGATGTTTTATGTTTTATATATACTTTTTACAAAACCAGCCAATCAAAAGTGGGTATTCTGGGTTTTGTGTGTTTTTGTCTTCTGCTGCTGAACCTGCAGATAACAGTTTCTTGCCAGAGAAGAGCATTTTTTTTACCTTTCAACAGTTAGTTTTTAGTTTTAGTGTCACTCAGAGGAATTGCTGGACAGCTGTAAACCGGCAGGTAACATGAAACTGTTGAAGGTAAAATGGATGTATGTACGATACATGGGTGAATGGGTGTGAGGCAACTTTTCGTTCTTTGACTCCACCATGTTACATATCACCTTCATACTGTAACTGTCAGTGATGGGTGAACTTACAGCCACAACAACAGCACTTATTCGTTGCATTCATTGTCTCCTAGCTTACCTACTTAGCATGAAAGGTAATGTTGATGTCATATGTTGAGCCATACTGATTAACTTCTTGCCAGTCTTTCCTCCAGTCACTCTGTGATGGTGTATTGGTGGTTTTGAAAATGATGTGAATCTCAGTCCTTGAAAGTCCTGATGTTGTGATGTTGGGTTGATGTTGTCCTCACGTTCCACATTGGTCCTTTCTTAACCTTGAAGTTGTAATATGTTTGCGAACAGTGGTTTGTAGCCAAATCTAATATGAAATTCCTTTTTGTCTCAGCTCGCAAGCAGGAGATCATTAAAGTCACCGAGCTGCTGATTGAGGCCATCAACAATGGAGATTTTGAGGCTTACACGTCAGTTCAACTGGTTTATTTCACTAACACCTGAAATGTCTGACAGATTTCTATCTGTAATTACCACATATGTCAACATTTGTGTTGATTTTAACTGGTCTCACTATTTCAGGAAGATCTGTGATCCTGGCCTCACATCCTTTGAGCCTGAGGCATTGGGCAACTTGGTGGAGGGAACAGATTTCCATCGCTTCTACTTTGAGAATGGTAAAGAATTTCACTTTCCAAAGCAACACAATCACATTAGTTTAATTTTCAGTTGGAAATTCTTTTACTGTGTAGCTACTATTCTCTAGTTTTGCTGATTGTTTTCTCCATGTTTGTCCTCTGCAGCTCTGTCTAAGGGGAAGCAGCCCATCCACACCATCCTGCTCAACCCACATGTCCACTTGATTGGAGAGGAGGCTGCCTGCATTGCCTATATCCGCCTCACCCAGTACATCGACAGCAATGGCATGCCTCGCACCATGCAGTCGGAGGAGACCCGCATCTGGCACCGCCGCGACAGCAAGTGGCAGAACATCCACTTCCACCGCTCTGGATCACCCACCGTGCCAACCAAGTAAGGTCTCCAGAGGAGGGTCAACACCTATCTTTGGCGGTCTAATAGTTAGACAAGATATCCTTCAAAAATACATTTTTTATGTAATGTGGTTCATAATTTCCTTCTCTGGGATTGTCTCCTGTGGAGTACCACAAAGCGCTAACTTGGGTCCTGTAGTTTTGACATTGTATATGTTGCCACAGGTATCAAACAGTAGGTCTTATCCATTGGTCCTGAGAGATCCCTAATGATTTGGTTCTCTCACTGTCTTTAAATGTCTGCACATCTCTCATTTTGACTATTGCATCTCTCTCTATGAGTCAGTCAACCCAAACCCACATGTAGCTTGTCCAAAATGCAACAGTGAGTCTCCTCACTGGTACCAGAAAGACAGACCACGTATCTCTCGTACTGACCCTTTTTATTGAAAGCCAAAGAAGTCATAATTTGTGTCCTTTTCCCTACTGTTTGGTGTCTTACATTTGTTTTAATCTAGTTTTATTTCATCAGCAGCACAGACAAATACATGGTAATGCACTAAGCAGTGTTTGTAAATAGCAAGTTCTGTTCATAATGGTATATATAAGTGTCAGTTGACGAAATAAAACGCCAAATGGCCGGGAATCCGATACACTCTTCTCACCTTACCACTTAAATTGGGAGTGTCCAAACCTGGTCCTCGAGTTTTCCAACTATCCCTGCCCTATCTACTTCTGATTACCTGGTTCAGGTGTGTTCAGCCAGTCAGAAGAATCAGAGCAGTGGCCCTCGAGGTCCAGGATTGGACACCCCTGACCTAAACATAGAGTTGATTTTGTTTGTTGTTTATGTTTTAAACCATGCATGGCTTGGCCATCTCTGATCTCCCCATCCCACACACTACATCCAGACCTCTAAAACCTCTGATCAACTACTCCTGTTTCAGCCCGTTTTAGCGAAAGACAAAGAAGCACCTATAGATTTGAACTGTTGGCATCCAAATCTAGAGGTGATAGAACCTCCCAGTCTGTGCAACAGTTTACCTCTTAGTCACTAGTGTAACAGTTCTGAAACAAACATCCACAGTCTTGTGACCTGGTTCTAGACAGAATGTGCTGTGTTCAGAGACAGTACAGAGTGTAGGTCCTAAGTGTTTTGAAGGCCCCCAACCCCACCAAAACAAAGGTCTGAACTGTTGATTTGGAGAATCATTATACCCCAGACAGATCTGACAGATCTTCCCTTACTGTTGCCAGTTTTAATTTTTGGCCAAATACATAAAATTGACTTGACCTTTAATCTGTGCAAAATGAATGAAGCTATAAAAAGTTTTTTCCATTGTGTTATGACATACTTCTTTCTTGTAACTGGTTGCAGAATTCTTTCATCCATAGTTTGACATACTGTACATTCTCACATAGCATTTAGCTCACCTGCAGACTTTTATTTCAAACAAGATAAATGAAGTGATATGTCATAAATAAATGCGTGTCTAGTTCATGTGAGCATTGAGCCTAATCAGTCCATGTGTGATTTGTGTTGCAGTTGAGATGACCATCTTTGACTACAAACACCCTCCAGCCTACAGCAGTTGGCTGACCAGACCCCGCCTACCAAGTGTCCATCAGATCCAGAGCCCATCCTTGCCCATGATAGCTAGAGCTCCGCCCTCTCAGTGTGTTGTTTACATATTGTCGCTGCTGGACTGAAGATGATTGCAAATATTTGGGGGGGGGCATGTTTTATTACTCTGAAGATTTTTTTTTTGAACATCAGTTTTAAGTACGTTTTAAAAAGTGGGTTTCAGAGGAGCCGTGTTTTTAATGGGCTGGTAAAAATATGTGAAACTTCCAATCATTATATAGTGAGAGTTTTTCATTTGAATATTGCACATATTGAGGACTATTGTGATGTTATTGCCTTTTGGCACAATGACCAATATATCACATATCTGCTTCTTACTTGTATCTTTTGAGAACTGCCATCTGTTTAGGCTCAGATACAAGCTTGCTTTGTTTTGGTGATGTATAGGTTTTGGTAGTTGATGTAAAACGCTCTCTTTGCTTAGCCTTTAGCCATATCCATTTGAACAGAGTTAGCTAATTTTACTAATTGTTTTCCAGTTTGCCGTTGGCACTAAGTATGTTTACTAGAAGTTTAAACTACATGTTTAAAAGGGAAAATAATTTGAAAACTGTTTTCTTTTGTCTATTGAACATCCATTATCACAGAGCAGCAATTGAAAAGAGTTTCTTATAATAGAATGTAAACTCTAGATATTCATATATTTCTTAAAGGCCATTCTGTGACTCTTTCCAGTTAAATCATGTGAATTTTATCGGTTCTATTATGTTGTTTACTTTTATATTGTGATATTGTTGCTTGTCCCTCCACTTCCCATTGCTTTCCTTTAAACACCCCTTTTACCCTTATTGGCGATTCCTTTATTCAACGGGGGGACACTAGTGTGTTGCAAGACCGTGTTTTGCACTGGACAAGACAAAAGTACAATGTTCACACTTACATGAATGCCAAATTCAGATGGAATTTAGTTGTTGGAGTAAATTTGCCATTTTTAACTGGGAATTGGATTTCTTCCCATATTGACTAGCCAGTAAATCACCATTGTCTTTTTATTTAATATAATGGTTATTTTAGTGTCACTGCTCAGTTAAGACACAGAGGATTTGTTGACATCACTGCATCACTGCTCAGTTAAGACACAGAGGATTTGTTGACATCACTTGCGGGTTTACTTTGGTTGTTCTGAAGTGTCTAAGGAAAAACGAATCAGGGAAATTTAATTCCAGAGTCACAGCACAGGGACAGGAAGCTTTTTGTTTTTGGTTTAGTTTTTGGTTCTTTTTTGGCTTCACTATATTAAGTACTGAATTGTTCAGAAGATCGTTGCATTCTTTTGTTTAACCACAAATACCACACTTTTTTTCTCCTCTCTTCTTCTTTTCCTTTCTAAGAAGCATTGAAATTCAGTGGAACACTGGTGGGACAAGCCTGATGTTTAAGAAATATCAAATAAAATGTGTGATTTTATGCCAAATTACTTGGTTTGTTCTGAATTAATTTAGTCCTTTGTTCCTACTATTAACTAATCATAAGCTTTGTTATTATTGCAGGAAAGCTTACTGCAACTAGTAGCTGAAGGATTTTAATGGAGTCACACAAAGATCAATATTAGGCCCTCTGTTTTTTACTCTGTACATAAATATTTATTTTCCAAATCACCAATGCAATGTACACTTCTGTGCTGATGACAACATATTGTATACCTCCTTCTAAAGCAGGGGTGGCCAACCCTGGTCCTCCAACCTCTCCAGCACTTACAGCTTCTGACTGGCTGAATACACCTCATCCAGGTAATCAGCAGTAGGTAGGGCATGGAGAGTTGGAAAACAAGCAGTAAAGTGGACCTTGAGGACCAGGGTTGGCCACACCTCTCCTAAAGTACATTTAAACTCCAAATAATCCAGCTGGTTCAACAAGGTCTTCCAGATGTCTTTCTTCCTAGAGGATCCCAAGACCTTACCAGGGCAGATGACATACAGTATATACAGTGCTGTGAAGTGCTTGCCCCCTTCCTGAAAGTTTTTTTTTTTTTTGCGTAATGGTCACTTAAATGATTCAGATCATCAGGCAAGTTTGGACAGCTTTTTTCACTTAATAAATGATACCATCATTTAAAAACTGCATTTTGTATTTACTCGAGATATCTTTGTGTAAAATGGAATTTGTTTGATGATCTGGATCAAGTGTGACAAATATGCAAAAAAAGACAGGAAAAATCAGGAAAGGGGAAAATATTTTTTTCACAGTGCTGTAGTCTCTCCAGTGTGTTCTGGGTCTACCTTGGGGAGCTTGCAAGCCTCAAACCGTGGCCAAGAGGCACTGTGATCAAATGTGCTGAACACCTTATCTGTCTCATTTCCACACGAAGGTGCTGTGACTATAGATATCTGAGATTCTCATTTTCACCACATGTAAAGCATGCAAGCCTGTTCTGCGAGTAAAATAAAAAATAAAATAAAAAGTCATGTTGGCAAAAATAGAAACAGTAAGACAAACTTATCAGATAGTAAGTCACTTTTTAAGTCAAAATGATGACTCATTTGGGAGAAATTAGGAGACAAAGTCAATTTACTTACTAATTATAAGTCGAATTTGAATGACGAATGAATTGAAAATGACAAATGTAAATTTTTATTTGACCAAAAAAAAAGGACAAAATTTTGCTTTCGGCTTTTTTATTTCATAACTCACTCAAATTTGCCAGTATGACGATGGCGGAATGGGTTTCAGAGATTTAAAGCGTAAACCAGAATAAAACTCACAGTTCCCACACTGACTGAGACACGGAAATCGAATCTAACTAGCCAATGACAAAGCAGATCGAGTTTGACCAGCCAATGAACGACAGCTCCTCATCCTGCACGTGTCAGTTCGTTTCTGCTGCTTCTCCTCCACCTGCGCTGATTATTGTTTTTATCCAAGATGGCGGCAGGAGCTCCTTGAACAACATTTTTAACATTTTTTTTTTAATTTGTAGCTTGGAACTTAAACGTTTTTGGACTAAAAGGGACCAGAATCTTCACCTCAACATTAATTTGTTGAAACTAGGTATGGCAGCTGTTTTTATTTATAAACTTTACATTGTTTTTGAACGTGAATCTGTTTCATATTCTGGTTATTAGCGTTGTGGATGAAAAATTATTACAGCTAGCTAATACTGTAATTGCTGAAAGTGTTTCTGCCTCAGTTTACCTTATTTCACTGTTTGTATTTTAAACATTATAAAACACAGCTAATGCTCACAAATGACGCATTAGCTGTACGTTCACTGTTTTGCTGTCTGGTCTTTTTTCAGCGCGCTGCTCTTGAGTCTCCACCTCGTCTTTCTATTGTCTCTGGTGGTTTTTAGTTTCTTTTAGTTGTTCCACTCTTACTTATTTGTCTATTTATGGACATTTCTGCGTTAGTTGTCGCTTTCTCTCTTTTCCATTTGGGGTCGTTTTGCGTCACTTTCTACTTTTAGTTGTTTCAGTTTTAGTAGTTTTTGCATCTAGTTGGTTTGGTTTTTCGTTTTTTTGTGGTCATTTGAGTATCTTTTCTTGTATATGTTGTCTTTTTGGTGTCATTTTCATAGTAACATAAACGAATGATTTTCAGATGTTTTGCTTCTCTTTGAGTATTTGTCTACTTGTGGACGTGTTGAGTCTATTTGTTCTCACAGGAGAACCTGTGTGTGTCTTGTGCGGAGAACACTGAATGTTCTTTCTTCAAACGGAAAGATTGTGGTCATAGTATGACGGGGGCCATATGATCTTGGATTATCAGTCTTTCATGTGAATTGTAGACACTAACTGCAGAGTAAGTGGAAAGTGTGGGGGTGGGTACTTGTCTTCTGATCAGTGACTGGGTGTATTTACATATTTTCAGTAGCTGTGTTCATGTTGTGTTCATATGAAATCAGCTTTCTGAAGACTCCTCTTCCAACACCTGTTACAGACATGAGGTGCAGCCTGAGGGTCAGATGTACAGTCTGCTGATGTGACACCTGGCTCTTTGACACTGTTCTGCTGATCACTCACACAGATCGTATCAGCTGTCAGTTGGAGTAGTTTGTAATTCAACAACTTAAATCGATGAATCAAAAAGTTTCAAATGAAGCCGTTGTCAGTTTTGTGTGTGTGTTTTCTACAAGTTAGCGAGGAAACAGACTTTAGCATGGCACTGCTGTATGTAGCCAAAGATTGTTTATGAGGTAGAGGTAGTGAACAGTCAGATCGGGCTGTTTTTGTCCCTGTACATTAAACAGTTGATAGAATCAGATCAAAGCTACCATGAGTGATTTTTTGTGGACTATTTTACTAGAAATATGCTCCAAAACACAGATAATGTGGAGAGGTGCCGTCTAAGGCTCCAGTGACTCGGAGTCATTGAACAGCACTGGCAGCAGTGCAGAGATACTCACTTCTAAAAGTTTTTCAGTGAGGCTTCAATGACTTGTGCTTGATTAGTTTTGTAGATTCTCATTTATTGTCAGTGAAGTTATCTCGTCCGTGAAGTTGTCCAGGTTGGCAACTGGACTTTTCTTGTTAGGAGACTGAAGAAGCTACTTGGATGAGAAGTAAAACGTTTCAACCTAACAAGAAAGAAGTCCAGTTGCAATGATTCAACGCCTTTATTGGATCGTGGCTTGATCAGTGTGATGTGTTATACCCAGTTAGATGCTCTCTCCTCTGCAGCAGGTCCAGAACACTGCGGCACGAGCCCCATACTAGTGTTGTACTGTGTGTTTGGTTTTCTATGCCCTGTGTGTCTGTGTGTGTGTGTGTGTCTGTCTGAGCTGTTACATTTGGTGTAGGCAGAGTTTAGTGGTTTGGTTGGAGTCAGGTAGTAGAATCTTCCTGTTTCTCCTCTAGTCTACATTGTATTTGAACACATAGCAACAGCATAGTTGCCTTTTTGATCTTTGTTTCATTTCTCATTTCTTTTAAATGTTGTACAACACTTTGTTGTTACTTCCTTTAGACTCCATCTTTAATGTCTGCCATCTCGTTCCACTGCTCTGATGTATTTGTATCTAATCATTGACTAAAAAATACTAACTAAAAACAAAGTTTATTTTGCCCTGAGTAGTGTCTGGAGGCGTTGATGTCCAACAACCTTTATCATCCCCAGGGGAAAGGCCAGAGGCAACAGTATGAATTCACACACAACAACCCACGTGTGCAGAAGTGTTGACATCCTGAGAGGAACAAACTCCAGCCAGAGCCCCAGAACATTCTTCTACATGGATTAACAGGTTAACTGATGACTGTTGATTTGACCTGATCACCAAAGTCATGTTGAACTATTTTAGTCAGTGTAAACGAGTCACATTTAAATAGTGTTAGATCAGGGAGTCTGTCAGTGCTGGATGTGATGTCCTGATCTGAGTAACTGAAACTGGGTCATGCGTAGATTTAGCTGTTTTCTGGGCCTTTGGAAAAACTGAAAGTTTACAGTGCTGTGAGAAACAATTTCGTCCCTTCGTGATTAGATTTTTGGCATATTTGTCACTCTTAAATGATTTAGATCATACTACACAAAGACAAACCGAGTTAATACAAAATGCTGTTTTTATTGTGTAAAAGAGTAATTGTCCCCTAAACTTAATAACCGGTTGTGCCTCTATTGGCAGAAACAACTGCAATCAAGAGTTTGTGATAACTGGTGATTCTTCCACATTGCTGTGGAGGAATTTTGGTTCACTCTTCTTTTTAGCATTGTTTGAATTCAGCCACATTGGAGTTCAAAGTTCAACTTTTGTCTCATCAGTCCCCAGATTATTTGGCCAGAAGTCTTGGGGATAATCAAATAGTTTTTTGGTGGTTTTCATCTTGGAACTCTCCTGTGGATGCCATTTTTTGCAGTCTCTTTCTTATGGTTGAGTCATGAACACTGACATTAACTGAGACAAGTAAGGCCTGCAGTTCTTTACATGTTCTTTTGTGACCTCTTGGATGAGTCGTCCCTGTGCTCTTGGGGTAATTATTTGTAGACGGCCACTTCTGGGAAGGTTCACCAATTGCTTTGTAACCATTTCCTGACTGATGTCAGTTACTAAAGAAATTCAAGAACAGATTTCTCATCTGTTCGCTGCATGATTTGATGTGAACGTGATGTGAAATCTACAGAGACATGTTGTGTTGCTTCACTTTGTCAGACAGCTTCTAATTTAAGTGATTTCTCGATTACTCTGGTTATCTTTGTGTAATATTAAAATTTGTTTGGTGATCTGAATCATTGAAGTGCAACAAATATGCTTAAATAAAACCGGAAGGGGGTGATTACTTTTTCACAGCACTAATAAAACTCATGAAGATACCAAAACCACTACAACAGAATATCTGCATATAGACGTAGTAGAAGTACACAAACTCATCACCAGGGTTAAAGTACAAGTAGTTGTCTAAACTTTCATTCTTCAGCTGATTTTCTTCTTCATGGTTATGTTAAAAATGTTGAGCTGAATTGTTACTAAGAAATTCTTATATTAACTCATCAGTTGAGTTACTAAGTAGAAATCAATCAGAACTGGACCATAACTTTACTACGTCGTCTTTCTTGAAATCAACCCTCATCAGGAGACCAGTCAGGAAGAGACTGATGGAGAAAGTCTGATAAAAATAACTGATCATGTTGAGGGTTAGTAGATGATTTTAATTTTAAGTTGACACTTACAAATAGCAGCTACACATTATTTATGTCACTGTCAGGTTCCATGTGGAGAAACTCTTCATCCATGTCGGTCACTGATGAATTCCACTTTTTGAAGACAATCATTTAGAATCATGTTACAATAACAGAGATAAATAAGTTTGTAACATCCTCTGAACAACTGCATGAGGTGTTTTTAAATTACTTTAATCTCAGTACAATGAATCTGTCCAGTAGAGAGTTCCAGTTATTGGCAGCTGTAAAACAAACAAAAAAAAAACCCTGTATTCATGTTTCTGATTTACATTAGAGACAAACTTGACTTAGATAAAGCAGCAAGTGCAGTTAGTGTTGATGTTACAGGAAGTAACCACAGCTTTGTGTTACTGTTCCAGGTTGTAGCTGAGGAGGAGCCAGTCACACTGCAGAGAAAATACACAAGAAACTTTCAAGTTTGGCACTGAAGGAGATAACAGGTATGTAAAGAAACAGACATTCACTTAATGTCACCTTTCTGTCACTGATCTTGTGACTGTTGCTGTGTCTGAACTCACTCCTCCCTGTATGATGTACACTAACTAGTGAGCAGCACAACAGTCATCGTCTTATCTTTAAAACAGTGCATCATGGGATTGATAGAAAGATTTTAGTGTTGCATACTTTTAGTGCAGGGTATATCAAACACCCTAAACCAGAGGTTGGCAATCCTAGTTCTTGAGGGCCACTGTCCTACTTGTTTTCCAATTGTTCCTGTTCTACCCACTGCTGATTACCTGGATCAGGTGTGTTCAGCCAATCAGAAGCTGTAAGTGCAGGGATGGTTGGAAAACAAGTAGGACAGTGGCCCTTGAGGACCCACCCCTCTCCTAAACAGTGAGTGATTTCAGACATAAGAGTCAAGCTGGACTCTTAACTAAAGTTCTGTTGCTGACACAGGTGAGATCAGTGAGTTATCAGGCCTGTTAACACTTGATGATTTACATGTTCCTGTGATTAGCTTCCCTGGTGTGGTGAAAACAGCCAGTTGTCAGTATAACTGAGCTTTACCTGATGTGATTTCTCATCAGACAGATGTTACAGTCTAAGCAGCGTTTCACACAATAGTTTTTGTGAAACTAGTGTCATTTCACTATATGTGGTTAACACACTGAATTTGTAAAGCTGCTGCAAACACAACAGTCCAGATTCCACAATAAAAGCAATAGTTCCTTTCTAGTAATATAACAGATTTGGCAATATGTGAAATTGATTTGGAGTAATTAATGAAAATGTGGGTAACAATGATGTTGAACAAAGAAGCTGTTTAAATCATTTTTAAAACCAGGAATGAAAGTCGTGAAATTTTTACTACCTAGACATTCTGCACACAGTGCTTACTGTGGTAGTTTATATTTTAGCATTTACTAACACTACTTGCATAACATTAGAAATCTGGAAGTAGTCTACTCCTCACTCTGTTTGCAGCAGCTTCACAACAAAGTGGCTTCTCTGTTTTACTGGAACATCTGTCTGGTGAATATGACACATGTAATCAGTTCTCAGCAGTTTCAATGTGAGCATAGTATCAACTGTAACTCTGTTGTTTTCACCTCTCAGAGGAACTAAAAATCCACACTGTCATTTACTTTGTGAAGCTACTGTAACACAGGTGCAAAAACACTAAGTCCTGCTTGTTTGTTTGCCTGGATCTCGTGTGTACAGCCAATCAGAAACTAAAAGATACCAACTGACTTTGTATCTTCCAGCATCTGATTGGCTGAACACACCTGACCCAAGTATTCAGCAGTGGGCAGGCCAGGGATAGTTAGTTTAGCCTAGTTAGTGAGTTCTCCCAAGCAGCAGAATTGTAGTTATGTTAAATTGAGCCCAGCTTGATTCTATGAGGAGAAACAGCCAGAAGATCAGGACTTAGAAATCACCCATGCTAAGAGTGACAGAAAGTTGGACCTGATGTGTCAGGAAGCTGCTGGATGCAGAGGATAATGTAGGACATGACTGTAATTGTGACAATTTTTTTTTTAAGCTACTACCTACTGTAAAACTTCTGATCAACCATTTAATCTGTCAACTGCGCTTTTGCCAAATGTTTTGCATTTGCATCACATTCTGACATGTTTTATATGCGTGAACATAAAACATTCATTTCCTCCCATTTTTTTATATCCAAAATGGTAACACGTTAGTAAGGGCACATTAATAAGCATTAACTAACACATCTGTTCATTTACTAATGGTGTTTATGTTAACTAAGGTATTACTTTATATATTACTTAATGTAGTTGTAAGTTATCACTTACAGTTAAGTAATGCGCTAAGTAGCTGTTAAAATGTATTAAGGGATTTACATGGTATTTGAGGTACGTCAACATTAGTGAATGGTTGATACATGTTAGCTGTGAAGGACATAGCTACGTTTTTTTTTTAATAAATGTTTACTCAAGGCTAACTTACCCGTCCTTCCTCAAACACATGACTTCATTTTGGTACAAGTTGAGAAGACACTTATATTGTAAATTTGAAAACGTGAATTTCTAAGAACATTTATTAATGCTTGTTGCATCCCTTAAGGTATACAGGAAAACGTGTATGGGTTAAGTAATGCTTACTCAGCACTCTTGGGCTATGCCAAGTGTTACTTAACGGATACATGTGTTCCATGTTACAGTAAAGGTCACAAAGAGGTACGTTATGCAATATATTGTAATATATTTACTATACTAAATACTAAAAGCATTACATTACACTGCAAGAGTAATCAGTCCAGTATTTTCAATTTGGACCAAAGTAAACCTTTTAAACTCTGTTAATGATACAAGTTGTTCCTTCAACAAATGTATAAATTACATTTTCTTATTCAACACTCTTGGCCATTTATAAAATGTATAGTTGAAATACCCGAATTAACAAGTGTCTACATGAATAGAGGTGTTTCCACTGATCGTAGCCTTTAACAAAACAAAGTCATGCGTGAGTATGATCAAGTAAACACTTAAAGAAACAAAATATTCTCTTAATGAAACGGCTTAGCTGTGAACTTCATGACATATGTTAATACCTCAAATACCATGTAAACCCTTAATACATTTTAACAGCTACATAATGTTACTTAACTCTAAGTTTATTCTTATTACTGCATTAAATAATGCTAATTAATGTACCCTATTGTAAAATGTTACCACCATTGAATACACAGACAAGTCAAGACAGAAAATAAGGAAACACACATACCCAGGCTGTGAGGCTGCTCGTGGAGGAACGATGGATCCTGGATCAGGCTCTGTGGCAGGAACAGTGTAAACAAACAAATATTCTCTAATTTAAGATTCAGACAAAATCAACTCTGGACAATCTGTCAAAATATAGAAACTTTAGAAAAAAACAAACTATGATACAAAGTCTAATGTGTAAAAACAATATCCAGCAAAATGAATGAAGTCTATTTTTTACTGTGATGATGAAGGGGGAACTAATGAAGTAACCACCAAACTAACACTAAGTCATTGTAAACCAACAGGTCTGTCAGTAAGTTTACCCGATTACAGGATGTAGTCCTGGACTCTGGCTTCAGACTACCTAAATGTTTCCATTCTTCTCTATCGGCAGCATCACCAGCAGGCCTCTGACCGTCCCAGAGTTCATTCTGCAGCATGAGGACGAGCCCAAACATGCAGCCAGAGTCAAACTGATGAGAGCAATCCTGATCACAACATGATGGAGTCAGTCTGGGATTAGAGACACAGGAGAAGTACTTCATGTTAACAAACCAGCCAAGTACCTTTCAAACTGAGTGAGACATGAATGGTGTGCATCTTGATTTGATTCAGGTTCTTCCTCTCTTTACTAGACTTTGTATATTTACCAGTTACCTGAAGTTCAATAAAAATAAAAACTATTGATGTCACTTTCATAAGCGCCTCAACTTCATTATAGCACCTGTACATTTTTGGTGGATCTAATTTGTACTGCTGTTGCTGTTCAACATGATAAGTCATGTTAGACCTACACAATTAAATTCCCCTGCGGATAACAAGTAAGGAGGAAAATAAACTGTAATTTACAGATGAAAAACAGGTGACAGCTTCAGCAGGTGTTTGACTGCAGGGGCTATGTTGATGCTGTATGAGCTCAAATCAAGACTGACAGATATGATGAGCAACTCCTTGTTACTTTTAGTCTTAGTGAGGAAGTTGTTGACTATGGCTGCTCTCATTCTTTAAAATCAGTAAACTTGTGCCTCCACACTGAGAACCAGGTGAATTACACAGCATACAGACACATTTAGTTCCTGGAAAGCATGAGTTCCCAGACACATGTGTCAGCAGCAGCTGTGTACAAAACCATCTTTACTGCACAGAGGTGGTTACAGTGAGAATTGACTGTAGTTGTGAGGACATCTGGTTCAAGAATCTTTCAGCACTTTTTCATCACGATCTTATTGTCAGACTCGTCTCATTCTTCACTGACAACTACTATCATATATTCTGTCAGCTGGGAGATCTACACCATCAAACCAAAGACCTTTATCAATCTAAGCAGAGTTACCGCAGGGGTTGACGTGACACCCACTACAACCACCCAGTGAAGAACAGAGGGATTTATGTTTGGGTGGTGTCAGAATGTAGTGTAGTTAAAACTCAGTTCAGACAGTTCTGTTGCACTCATGCAGATGCTGCATCAGGGCTTCTGAAATGTGTCTGTCATGCCGCCACCTTGGATCAGGAGGTGAATTTGATAAAGAATATCAAAATAAATAATCGTTGAGTGACAATAAGTGATGATGAAAACTAAGTTAAGCCAACTCTCAGGTCAAGAAAACAGCTTCATAGTTGTATTTATCCACCAGCGATGGCACTATGGTTCGAAGTGTTAAGTAATGTTACTATGGACCCTCCTACGTTACTTTAAAGTGTTCGACACAAAAAACTACAGACTCACTTTTTTTTTTTATAGACTTCCAAAAGATAATGTCATGTGAAAACATGGACATTATCACTGAGGAGAAGGGGTTTACAGAAAAATAATCTTTGCTGTTATTTAAAGGTGGAACTTTTGGAGGGGGAGTTCATTTTACATACTACAGTATAGCTGTGTTTTGATTGAAGAATGCACATTTACTGTGCTGTATCATAATTATATTTCTGTAACAAATCCAACTGCTGACAAACCACCTGTAAACTGAGTTATGAAGATATTAAATTGTGGATAAACCTCTACCTCCATACACATACATGCATTAAGAGACTGATTCCCTGATCCAACATGGCGGCCGAGTTGACGCATCAGAGGTGGGTCAGGCGACATCTACATGTAAACGTAAAGCTGTGTGCTGCAGGGTCATATTATTTGTTCTGTTTCCATAACAACATGGGATGTAAACATTTACTGTACGATAACAAAGAGATAAATAAGATTTGTCAGAGAAAATTGTTGTCAGGTCAATTCTGAATGAAAAAAAGCTCTGGTTGTAACCAGGGGGGGTGAACTTACCTGGTTTAACATCATGCGACTGCAGCAGATCCTTCACCACCACCTTCAGCTCCACCTGCCAACAGTAAGTCATTACTCAAATATTAGCTTAATAACTCTTCTTTCACAACAAATCATCAAATATCAGTGGAAATTATTTTACTCATTCTGGGAATTCACACAGCTAAATGTTTTGTTTTAGATTAACCAACCCAATTTATCTAATCCATAAAAATACTAGAAATTATTACTAAACCTTTTCACTTTAAATCTTTTTAATATGATATAAACCACTAATTGCTCCACTGCTTTAATGAAGAAAAAATACAAAAGGTGTCCAAATTCAGGCTGTTGAATGATTTCAGCAGTAGCAGGTTGTTGCTCACTGATCTTTAGTGACAATGCAACATGTCAGCAGTAAATGTGGAAACAGTACCAATATCAGTACTGTACAGGATATTACTGTTGTAGTGTATACAAAATATAAAAAAAGAGGGAGGCTGAAGGACTGATTTCATGTAGCCAATAATGAATTCAAGCTTTTCCATAATGTCACCAATTTAGAAAGAGTTTCTGAAGGAACGTCCTTCCATTATTATTCCATTAAAATTATAATAAAACAATATACTGTGTACAGTGCTGGAAAAAGTATTTGCCTCCTGCTGTTTTTTTTATTTTTTGCACTTTAATGATTCAGATTTAAAAAAATAACACAAAGATAACCTAAGTAAATATAAAATGCAGTTTTTAAATTATTTCATTTATTAAGGGAAAAAAGCTGTTTAAACCTGCCTGGTCCTATGTGAAAAATTAATTGCCCCAAAATTCAGGACTCTCCCATAATTATTATTATTATTCATGACCCCCCAGGTCCTGAAGCTGCTTGGCAGTTCACAAACCAACACAAAATGAAGGCTTCGGAGTGGCCTAGTCAAAGTCTGGACTTGAATCTGACTGAGATGCTGTGACATGACCTTAAAAAGACCGTTCATGTTTAAAAACCTCCAATGTGGCCGAATTAAAACTACTCTGAAAAGAAGATGCATAATGGACTTCAGGAGATCCAAGCGGTCTGAGCACTCCGCCCTCTACACTGGTGAAGAGGAGGTAGAGAGGGTGAAGAGCTTTAAATTTCTTGGGGTCCACATCTCGCCGGACCTCTCCTGGTCAACAAACATCTCTCCCCAGATGGGGAAGGCACCACAAAGACTAGAGTTCCTCAAGAAGCTGTGTCAGGCCCATCTCCCCCAACACCTGCTGATCAACTTCTACCACTCCACCATCGAGAGCCTCCTGTTCTGCTACACCAGCAGACTCCAGCAGAGAGCCAGTAGCATCATCAAGGACCCCTCGCACTCTGGGAACTCCCTTTTCTACCCCCTCCCCTCTGGAAGACACTACAGGTCACTCAGGACAATCCACAGGCCATCAAATGTGCCCTCCCTCGCCCCCCTGAATGAAGAACTGATGTCCCACTCCCCAGCTAATTGTACTTGGAGCAGGTCTCTATCATCACTACTGACTCCACTTTACACATTGTATTGTATAGTATATAGTACATCCTATACTTTGTGTAATATTAAAATTCAGGAAGGGGGCAAATATTTTCACAGCACTGTATTCTAAGACAAACTCAGTCTACTTTCAGTTTCAGACAGATGGCCAGTCAGGTGTTCTAGATTCATGTTCAGTGGGTCGCCATCTTTGTTTTAATTTGGAATCAGTTTTTTCCTTGTAGTGACTAAACATTTTATCTTTGTGGATTCCAGAGACACCTTCAAAATAAGAGCGAGTGCTTTAAATGGCCTACTGTACTGTACTTCTTCAGACATCGTCGGTGTTGTGCCAGATTGAACATGTCCGTTACAGATGCATTGTCCAGTTTGTCTGTGTTCAATGCCAAATATACACAACATGTCTCTCTGTGATAATAGTGAAGGTGTGTTTTTGTCAAACTTGAGGGTTTGAGGAAATTACAACTGAATAGTTGTAATAGAAGCCGAAAGAAGGGATAAGGAAGCTCAGTCTTACCTGTGCTGTTTATTTTACCTTGACGTGATTAAATGTCACATTTGTCTGTTTAATGTCGACTTGTTAAACTTGCTAAATTGATTGAAGAAGTCAGACAGCTGTGTGCGTTTGATCTCTCAGGCTGTTTTTACACACGGTCACATGGACAGAAACAGCCTTATTCACAGACATCGCTGAAGTCTGTTGGTTGGTCAGGATGTGATGGTAAATCACATTTATTTCTGAATCCAGAGTGAGCTAACGGGTGATCTCACGGGTGAAACGTGCGCATCCAGCTGTCTGCCTTCTGCGTGTCAGCGGGAACCTTCAATCAATTTAGCGTCATTTTTACCAACCTGTGTTTTGTCTGCTCATGTGTCTGAACTAAACATCCCCAACAAAACTGGTTCTAATTTCTGACAGACATTCAGACACCAGATCTTGGCTACAACATCATGTGAATGAAAACACTGTATAGTTTAAACTAACACTTGTAATTCGGGATGTGGTGTTGTGACTCTAACGCTGTTAGTAATGTTTATTGAGATGTAAAGTGTATAAAAGTCAGACGTTGTCCAGTGAGTGGAGACAGTTCACCTGTAAACTATAGTAGTGTTATGTCTTTAATGTTATTATTTAATTTTTGTAAAAAATTCTCAGGTGTTCCTGCGTACCACTAGAGGGAACCTGTGTACCACAAGTAGTACGCGTACCATAGTTTGAGAACCACTGATCTAGAGGGTCCTGATTCTATACTACTAAACTGAAATTCATACAGTTTTTGACAAAAACAAATATGTTTTGAACTTATCCACACTCTCTATAATGAGTTATTATGATATGACATTATAACACACTACAATTTATTACAGTTGTAGCTATACAGATGTGACACTGAATTTCACACTGCAGTAAATCACCTCAAGTCTGACCCATTACCTTGCAGTTTAGTTTAATTATTGGCTGTAATGTTCAATGTTAATTTCTAGTTGTGGCGCTCATGTGTAGGAAGTTTCAGCGCAGTTTTATTTTGATGGGTCACACAGGAAGTGATGCGTTCCCACTCGTCCGTGTTTGACAGAGCGGCGGTCAGAGAGAGAGGCAGAGGCGAAGATCGGAGAAGAAAGGGAGGACGGTCGGCGGTACCGAGGGTCACAGGGATGTACAGTAAACACAGGCAGAAAAATGCCCAAATATCACCGGCAAAATGTGGACATTTGCTCGTTTTCCTGTCTCTTCTGTTGCTGAACGGCACGCCGGAAAGTGCCAGCGGAGACGCCGGAGAAGAAGGTAAAGAGAAGCAAAAGCATGTTTGAAAACTTCTTTTAGCTTCTACCAGTTGCGTGTAGACACACTGAAAGCTCAACACACAAGCATGTACTGTGAGGTTTAAAGTGTGTCATTTAGTAAAACGGCTTTTATTTTTAAGCGGGAAATATTTTGTTGTGATAGTAGTCAAACTTTTCTTTGAGGAATTAGCCGTTACTTGGAGTAGAGGTCTGCTCTGGCCGAATTCCATTTACAAATCTGCCAATTTAAAACCGCGTTGATCATTCGGCAAAGGCGCAAAGCAGCACTGACCTTTAAGACCTGTGAAAAACCTGGATTTATTCTTCAGACTGCTGTAGCCCGTGTCCACATATTAACACTACTGAGTAACCCTGTGATAACACCCTTTTTTATCATGTCTAAGTGACTGGACATCTCTGAGCTACTCATTTCCTCTTCATGTACTGTATGTGGGAGACAATGAAGTGGAACGATTGAAAAAGTTTACGTTACTGATATGTACCTTTCATGCCGAAACAAACAGAAGACGTTAGTTTCATCAAGAACAAAGAGCCATGTGTTTTCCAATGTGTTTCATTGTCCTGTCGGCAAGCGACATTGAATTATGAGATTTTTAAAACGTAATCCGGTCGATTGTGTCAGCCAAGGCGCGTATCATAGCGAGCAGCTTTCCGTTAACCAAATCCCTTTAATATATACATATTTGTAAGAGTCTGTGCAGTTGGGATGTAGCTAAAGATCTTTTAATTCAAATGTATAAAGACTTAATGACACATCGCCTGCAGTATTGATGTGTAAATTATTTTTTCTACAGAATTAGTCCCGTCCTCTGTGTGTGTGTGTGTGTTGTCCATAAAAGGCAGAGTTGAGAGAAATGCTGTGGAGCAACCCACATATCAGCCTGTACTGTTACACAAAGTCAGTTTTTAGGTACTTTTGGGTGAAACGAGCACAATGCCTATTCCTGATTGGGCTCCATTCTTTAGCTGTTAGGGAACTGTCTTGGCTCTCTCTCTCTTTATTTGAATTGACATGAAATGAAGCTTAAATCTGAAGTTGAAGGCTCAGCACCATACTTTTCTCAGCCAGCCAGCAAGAGATGGAGCCCTGTGATAGTGGCTGATACAAAGATGCATCACTCAGTGTCATGTGACCTTAACTACTGCAGGGCAAAGTAAGACTCAAACAATAACCCCCATTCAAGAAGAGGATATCTGGAGTTAATGTAGTTAAAAAACTGTGTGTGTGTGTGTCTGTGTGCACCATATATTACCTAAACCTACTACACTAACTTACTGAATTTTAGGGTGATGACTGGGATGGGAGAGAGCAGAGGAAATTACTGTTTCCACAAGTACAAACAGTGTTTCATCAGTGGTTGAGAGTTCAGTAAGAAAACACAAATGTCTTTTACATTAAAGTATGTGATAATGTGTGTGGGCTGTACTGTCTGTACTGTCAGAGCTCTGCAGTGAATCCTGTGTTTGTGGAATTTGTAATGTTCAGTGTTTAACGGTGGACATAGTCACAGGGTGGATACCCGAATCGAACCAGAAACGCACACATCGGACCTTCACTATGTGTATTGCAGAGGATTCTATATGAGTACTGTATGTTGATGATTTGATCCCTGGGTGCTGTTCAGACGGAGGATGTTGTTGTTGTACACACTACATAAGAAAAATGATATCACTATTTTGATAACTGACAATTCAGTCTACAAACGTAATTAAGCATTCTGACAGTGAATAGTTGAAGTTGTTTATTCACCTGTGTTTTATATCATACATGTGAAGATGATGATGGGCAATTTTCCCATTCTCTCATATTTCCTAGACTAAGTCATCTGCTTGAGTGTCATCCTACTGACCTACCAGTGGGCCAGTAGGTGGTTGTCATCCACATGTGTGGTATTGAAGTGATGTCTCCAGAGTGGTGGTTGGTGATTTGAGAGTGAAAAAGTTTGTGTGGGGAGGAAGTCGGGGTGGACGGGTGGGGGACAAAAAACAGCACTTTGAAACGAGGCACACCTGTTTGTTTCCTGTTTCAAACTGTTGCTCAGTATCGTAGCCTTAGTCAATGCTGTCACAAAACCACAATCTTTTCCCTAAAATAAACCAACTCGCTCATGTGCCTGTTTTTTTGTGGCTAAACCTCAGCATGTTGTTGTCCATATTTATTATTGTGACCATGACAGAAAATGTGAGTGATATTGCATGATAATAACCTATGGCAGAGCAGGGACCTACTAGCCCTAACTGTGGTGCTGATAACAACAGTTAATGGCTATTGAATGGTGTCATGACACTAGAAACAGGTGGACTAAATGATTTTTAAAAATTCACATATAAATGGTTAAACATGCTGCTTTTTTGAGACTGATACTAATGCAAATGGTAAAAATCTATCAGTCCATGGGTTTTTTGAAATAAAGTCATTGTTGGTAGTTATCCCTCCATTTTTATATCAGATATCATTTTATCACCTTCTGTGGTAGAGAGACCCCAGGCCTCTATTTCAGAATTTTAAACTACAGGTTTTTGATTGTTGTTAACCTACTGTCAGTGATAGCACTTCCTGCTCCAGTGTTTCACATTAAAAGCCTAACTTGTAAGATTAGCAATCTAAACGGTGATTTATAAAAGAGAGAGAACTGTACTAATGTTTTAAAGTGTGTTTTAACACTGTAGTGAGTAAGGTATGACTCTGGAAATTTACTTTATACCATCTTAACCATGGTTCCATGCCAGCTACTCCTCTGTGTTATACATTTTTTTTATTATTATTATTTATTACAGTTTTTTTGAAACTGTTTGCGATGTTCTGAAGCAGCATAGTTCACATTTCAACATCAAACTTACTATTACGTTACAACTATTACATTAAATATACAGTGCAGTCCATCTGTATTTCAACAGCTGGCTATTTTTATCTAACTTTTCAGGTCTGTTTGTTACTGAGAACCTCCTTATTTGCACAGACTTTGTCTAGTAACTACAGAATCTGTGCTCCATCTTTACTTAATGTGTATTACCACATACCCCACAGTTATTTACCACTGCTGGAAAGTGACAGCAGGGCCAACTGAATGGGGCGGTGCTGCTTTCCCTCTCTGCTCCCCAACCAGTCTATCCTCCTCCTCCCTTAATGTTTTACCATACTTATTCATTTTTTTGTCAATCCTTTTTTTTTATCCACGTTTTCTTCTGCAGCATGGTGTCAACCAGTAATGCACCAGTTAAGAGACTTCACAGTCCAAAAACTCCTGCTGTAAATAGAACACTGATGATTGGCTGTCCGTCAGAAAAAACAAAACAAAAAACATTAAGCAGATTGTGATAATTGTGTGCCATTAAAGCTGAGGATAATTTGCAGCTGTCAGCAAGCATCACATCTGGCATCAGCAGTTCAATTCTCAGCACACGCTGATCAAGTTTTTATACAAAAATTAAGCTTATACTTTATTTTGAAGAACATAAACCTGTTTGTCTACAAACATCATTTAACACAAATAAAAGTTTTAGAAAGTTAAATGTCTAAGACTGTTATTTCTCTTATTGATTAATGTGCTAGTTGTCGTCTTAATTAACTGTTAATGTCCATCAGTTTCTGAACATCTTCTTTAGCAAACCGTAAGAAAAAAGCAGCTAATTGTCACACATGGGAATGTTTGGCTTTTTTTTTTATGTGAGTAATGAATTGTCAAAATAGTTGCTGATTAAATTTGTCTAAAAACAAGCAGCTGTGGGAAAAAAAGCAACTCAAACCTGCCTGTAGCAACATGATCATTTAAAGGTGCATTAGTAGATTTGTGACCACTTGGGGGGAGCGGAACAAGATGAACACAGACACATACGCTGTAAGGTTGTTAGAACTAACCTTTTATCAAACTGTTTCCTGTTTATATATCCGGCAGACGTGAAGCAACAATTTCATTCAATTACAGTCCTATTTGTATCCACTTAATACATTTAAATGCAGTGTCCACTCTGCGTTTGCTCTGTTTTGGTCTCCACCATTCTATAGCTGCTAAATATTTCACTATGTTTACCAGCAGGTAGTGGGCGACATGTTTTTCAGAACTTTTTCACTGATAACATCTGCCTGCTGCTGAAAACCAACATTTAAGATTAAAAAACTTTATTAATCCCTGAGGAAAATTTCTTTCGCCTTGTCACAGCTGCTCTCTGTTCAAAAGTGAGGAAAAGAATGTAAGTGAAGGAGTAAATGAGAATTCTCAGAGTGAACCACAACAATAAAGTTGTTAGATGAAAAAAGCTGCCAGTGCTGAGAAGTATACATTCTACACTTAATGTGGTGATTTGATCCATTGTAAATATAAAAATCAGTTTGTGCATTGTAATAAACAACAGTATTTCAGTGTCAATCATCCTCTGTGGAGGTAGTTTACTCTATGATCTACAAGATGAAAAATTTTTACCTGTATTATTATATTTGACAGATTCAGACATGTTGTTCTGGTTCATACCTGTGGCACACTGTAACTACTTTATGAGTGACAACAGATGGAAGCTGCGATCAACTGTGCTTGATGATGAGATTTTAGGACCAGTTATTTGGAGATCCTGTCCTGTTTGTGACATTACACAGAGGTAACAAATGGTTCCCATACTTAGATTTTTTAAGTCTGCTCTGCTGATCTAATGATAGAATAGCAACATTTTCTGACAAGTCAAAGGCTGTTTTCTTGATAGGACTTAAATACTAGCATGTCATTATGAAATAATTATGGTCTGGCCAAGTTGTTTTCATCAGTCATTCCTCTCAGTGAGAGGACAGAAATGTAAAATGAAAAAGCAACTGCCATTTGCTCACTTAAGTAATGACCAAAACAGCTTTTGTCTTGATTAAAAAAGATCAACTTTGGATGGCAGTCTGAACACAAGAGACAAGGACTACAAAATAGCTTATTTAAGCTATTAAACCCACATGTTGATGTTTTAGTGTGATTAGAACATATTTCAAATGATTTTAGTGGACTCACTTTGTTGAGAAATGAAATAATATTTTTAAAATAGTTGTTGCAGTTTATTTGTTTTCAGCTTATTCGTCATCTAATGCTGTCACTGAACAGTCCCGGCGCAGTCTGCACAGAGAGAAGAGTAGAGAAAAGAATTAAGACAGGAGTATATTTGAATAAAAGTCTGACATTCTGTCTTCTCCTGCATATCTTTTCTGTATTTCTGTATTCTGCATGTGGTTACATCTGCACACATAGCTGAGAGAAGCCCTGACTCAAGGACTCTCAAAATCACAATCCGGTTTTGTTCTATGATCCCTCATAGGCTTTAGCTAATGCATTTTAAAATCTGGAACTCTCTGATGTGATCCTGCAGGTCTCTGTGACCCTCAGTTCCCACTTCTCTCTGTTCTTTTGTCAACAGCTTCTTTGTGCATGTTGTGCTCACTACTCATGTCTCGCCCACAAATTTAAGATATGTAAAAAAAAAAGAAGTTTTACACCAGTGTTTCTTACCTCGAGGAAAATACAGCGTGTCTCAGTGGGCAGCATGTTTTACCACAGCAGAACTGACAAGAGTTTTAATTCACTTTGAGTGTTTGTTTTCACCTAGTTAGACAAATGTGTGGGTGCAGTTTGCATGTTAGATGTGTTTCAGAGTTCATTTTGAGTAGCAAATCCAGTGGCATCCTACACTTATGCTGTGTTCACATAATGTCGTCTAAATCGTAATTATGAGCTGCCAAGTGGGAAAAACCTTTCATGTCAACTTGTAATTCCGAGTTGGAATTTCTTTCCCCACCTGGCTGAAAGAATTGGGGAAGTGGCAACAATGTGCTACAAAACAACCATCACTGACAGTTAAATAAAATAAAACCTTGTATCTTTGTATGTAGGAGTGCAGCTATTGATTATTCCAGTGATTAATTGAGTCATTGGATAAGAAATCATTTTGCTTTATTAAAAAGCAGCAGTAAATATACAGAAGACAAAATAAGACAAAATTAACAATTATTGGTTTCGTTTTAGAAAAATCAATATTTTTATTGCTTAAATTGCAAACAATAATATAATCTGTCATTTAGTGCATTTAAGGGACATTTTACATTCTGGCAATACTACTACAAATTACATAAATAGTGCCAGCTTTACTTTTAGAACTACATGTTTCAACCAAACCACAGCTCAGACACAGTGTCAGCCTTTACTGGAAGCTTCATGGGCAGTGAACAGGAGTCAACTTGCACATGCAAAGGACCAACCCGTTATCTGCACTTTCCAATCAAATCCAGACCCGACCCGTATGCTAACTTTAGTTAAACACATGCTGTGCAATCACTGTGTCTGCCAGCATTTACTCCATTTTTACTTGCACACTTACACGATGTGTATTTTTTAGGCGTTTTGTTGTGTAATTTTTGTAATTTTTGCATAATTCGCGTGATAACCGACACTGTGGCGAACCTGTACAATGTCATCACATTTTTCTTTCAAGTGCTTTTACAAAGACAACACATAAAGAAAGTTATTCATGAGAATACACCTGCTTTACATGAACAGCTAACAGTTACGTTCTGCTGGGTCCACTCTGTAGATGCTTTCTGCTTTGACTTAGTGTTGTTGTGATTGGCTGGTTTGGTTTTACAATAGATGCACCTTACAGAATTTTCCAGGGGATGGGGGAGGGGGGTTCAGCTTGACATGATCCCACAATTTGGACACTTACTATAGTTTTCTGTCTTCGACCCTCGCTATTTTCTCTCTTTGTAGTGTGCTGTTCCACAGAACTACTGTGGACTGTGAGTAAATAATGTGGTCTATTCTCATCCTTATCATTCTGCTGATGTGACACAAACGCAGCGTTAGACCAGCAAACATTTAGATCAGGTGGTTCATCATTGGTTGTTTTACAGTCCTCATATCATAAGTGGATGTCATATGAGCATGTTGTGGATTAACAGTTACCACTTGGTTTTATGTGGACGTTTGCACATTGTTTGCACACCTGTATAATTTCTTTTCACAAAGGATGTAACCTCACTTGATGTTGTTTCCTGTTATCATCATGCAGCTACATCTGCGCCCTTCCTGATTGCTCTCCTCGTCAGTTTCTCTCTCTCAGTTAAAGACATCAACAGGTTAAAAAAGCCCTGCAAACTAATGCACACAGCTCAGGTTCAGATAAACTTTGTGCTCAGCAGTTCACAGTATCTGCCTGCAGCACGGCCCATTTCCCAGGCACCAAGCGCCCAGCCCGCCCAGAGCCTGCGCTCCACCTGCCTTTGCAGTGCAATCCCCAACTGTTGGGATGATTTTAGAGCTCTTGAAGGCATGGGCTGTTATTTCCAGGGGGAGCAGGGACTGTCTGCACAGTCTGCAGGAGCGTTGTGGTTCGACCTCTAAACAGGCTAACTTTCATTAGCAACACATTCCCTGATAATGCCCAGCTCACCTTTTCACACTGCCTCATTTTCCAACAGCAAACACCAGTCTGGTGTGATGGGGAGATTGCACCCTTGAAGAATATTTTGTTTGAAATCTAACAAGATTGCATGGATGTTATTTGTAACACCCACAGACATACTGTGCAAGGTCCTCTCTGGTCTGCCGTGTGGGCTTCTTTTAGTCATTATTCATTTTCCAAGTGTTAGGTTTATGCGTTGTGAGTTTGTGGTGTGTAGGTGAGGGGCTGCCAGAGAGAGCTTCCTGTTCCAGTCTAATGCTGTCAGTCTCTGTGCCAGGTTGAAATGGAATGTAGTTCTACATGTGGAGCTGTAACCCCTTTTACGATGAACTGAGAGATAGCCCCTGTTACACAACAGAGAACTGAGCTGCCTCGAACATGAAAGCAAGTGTGAGATGCTGTTGAAATTATTAAATAACTTAAAGGAGGATATTAAAATGTTCTCTTAGTGGGCAGGCACAAGTTTGGAAAAACCATAACTATGTCATAGAGGTGGGTGATAAAAATCTAAAACTATATCACAATATTTGACAATAAATTTGTGGTAATCATATATGTGATGATACAACAGTACGCTTAAAAATATTTGTTTGGCCACAGGTTGTATCAGCGTACAGTTTTTAGAAAACGAGTAAACAGCATTAAAAATAAGTCTTTAGCCTCATGTGACATGCCTGTATGCAAACACATCATCGTGCAGCTTTTTTCATTATCGTGATCGAGAATTCTAAAAAGATCTATCACCTTGTTTATGAGTGCAATGTATCACAATATACTGAATCATAACCCCTGTGCTACGTATCATATCGCCAGATTTTGATATCGCCTAGTGTTTTGGAGTGATCTCACTGGAAGTTGGGCTTGCATCAGCAGATTTTAAACAGTAAATTGTCCAACACAAATAGGTCCAGAGCCGTCTCTTGTCTCTTGCTCATCAGTGTCAGGGTTTTCTCCTAAGGTTTGTTATACGGCACATTCTTGTCATGTGCAGTGCAAGTTAATGAAAGTAAAAAAGTAAAATGAAAGTATAAACAGAACAAAGACGAGAAACAAACTTTCACAACAACATGAAACAACCTGTCCAATGTAGATATTCAGAATAATTACTGTAATATCACTTGCTGATAAAGACGAGCAAAGCCAACATTTATTTATATGTAAATTATCTCGCTTTTCAGGAATTGCAGGAATAATCTGCAGTTTAATTGAATCTGGGTATTATTCAATCTCAAACATATTCTAAAGATGGCTCTTATTCTGCCAGATGTGAGGGAAAGTGAACGTAGCCTCTACTAGTCTCTGTGTAGAGATAGGGAACCACTTTCCCCCTCTGGGAGCAGTCAGGCTGATAAGTGCCATCACTTTATTCCCACTCCCAGAAAAACTGGGAAAGAAGAGAGAGAGAGAGAGAAGGAAAGGAAGCTACTTGACTGAGCGCCTCATTAAGACTGAGGCAAGCTTAGGAATACTTGCACTGAGAAAGAAAGAGCGTGATAAAGAGCGAGGTGAGGAGATAAAGCCTGTGGGGATTTTATAAATATATATATATATGAGCCTGGTTCTGCTGGAGGTTTCTTCCGTTAAAGGGAGTTTTTCCTCTCCACCGTCGCCTAGTGCTTGCTCAAG
>JAUMHL010000011.1:16989731-17013433 GCA_032362345.1 Sandelia bainsii
TGCATTTTAGGTTCATCCTGAAATTTCACCCGAAAGCCGAATATCCCTAACTTTTTGTGAGTAGTGTATCTTGTTTTGTAGTTTAGACACACTGACCTTCTCAAAGTCCTCTCTGGCTGAGGGGAGATCTGCAGCCAGCGAGGGGTCTCCCATCTGTTTCTCCATCCTCTCCCCTCTCACCACCGTTGTCTTGACGACCTTGCTGACCTTTCGACCCTGCACCGGCTCCACCTCAAACTCTGATGCTGTGGCACCGACCAGGGCAAGAGGCTCTGAGAAGGTCAACTGGAGAAAGGATGACAAAGAGGTAAGGCTCCTGTTATGTACAATCTACCATGTATAATGTACTTTTCTGTTTTTATGTTTATTTACAATACTTTTAATGCCACATACCTACAAAACCCCACCCATTAGCCTCAACTGTGCTTTGTTTTTAGCACTAATTAGTGCATCTGAACACACTAAATTAAGACGGAGAACATGGTAAACATTACCCTCTAAACAACATTATAGCTCTGTAGCATGTTAGTATTCTGTGTTAGCACCGGTAGTAGCAGAAGACCACCTCTCTGTTAGCTTAATTAAGTGTGCTACAATTTCCTAACATGTCAAACAGTAACAAGTTTCTAACAGGTGGCGAGGGAATGCTGACATATTTTTTTCCTATGTAATAGTAATTTTAGTTAGCAGCAACAGCTAGCTAGTTTGAGTAAAACTTTGCATGTTCTAACATGTATTTTACATTATAAATCTTTATGCCCAACAACTATTTTTACAGGTGTGTTATCCTGTTTCACTATTAGCTGTTGTGCACCTTGGAACCATCAGTGTAAAAGTCATGCTTGGTGTTTTGGACACAGCTTCCCAGTGCTTGAGAGAAGAAATGGGCATTCTGTAATGCCAAGCTGCTCTTGAAAGCAGCACAACTTTCCTCACGTGCAGCTTCATAATTAAAATGAACAATACCAGGATTAGGTAACTAACACACTTGTAAATGGAACCAGTAATTAAATATTTTGGTACACTGCAGACATGATACAATTCATACTACACATTCAGTAACACAGAACTTTAAGTTCTTCTGATTGCTATAAAAACATATCAAAGTAGCAGATAGATAACACTGACTTCTTTCTGATCTCCCTCACTGTGGAGCACAGTTCTCTTCACCACTCTGGAGACAGTGTCTCCCTCCTCAATCTGCACCATCTCCTGATGAGAGCCCTCGATGGTCACTTCCCGTGTTTCCATGCCATCTGCAGACATATATTTCCGAATCACCTTCCGTGTGATCTGACAGAAGAAAGAAAGAGAACAACTTTACTGTAAAAACTGTAATTTGAATGAGAGTTTTCATGTAGAGCACATGGACAGTGTTTTGATTTTGGTGTTTGGTGGTGTTGCTGTTTGAATGGTCTTACTTTTTTAACTACCATGTTCCCCTGCTCATCTATGAACTTCTCTTCTGTGACAGTCTGTGGTGGGATATCTGGAAGGTTGTCCGCCTGTGAAAACACAAAACCCTGAGTTCAAACGTGTTACAGTCCTGTAAATGCTGTCATGTCAAAGAAGGTCTTTCAATATTAACAATACTAAATCTATAGTCTGTTTTAAAGCCATTATGAGAACATTGTTTGTGATTACAGCACATTAACACTCCCCTGGGGCAAAGTCAGAGAAATTATTGTGATATTGTGGTTTTCATATTATTAAGCTAAAACATTCCTATAACAGCACAGGGAAAGTAGCATGGACACAACAAAAGGTGAATGCTAGCAACAAACAAACACATGGTTCAAAAGATTTCTTCACAGAAATGTTACTGCAAATGTAGTAAGCATGGGGCATTCTGCAGTGTAGAGTAGTGATTTTTGTCGCAAGGCAGGCCCAGCATGAACACTAAACTTCTGCTACCCACTAATCCTGCATCACTCTACAGGGCACTGCACAGCTACATCGTGCTAGTTTACCTGAATGATAACTCTGCGTCGGACCACCCTGGTGGTCAGCACCTCTTCCTCTGAGCTATCAGAGGACAGCATCCCTAGCTCCTCTGCTATCTCCTGGGAGCACACAACCACCATGGGTCAATATATCAGGTGTACAAAGTGTTACTGCAGCACACACGTGCAGGCAGCAACTGTTCCTTCTTTTCTCTTAACTTCACTTTTATGTATTTTTGCCTAGAAATGTTCTTATGCAGACAAATGGAATGGCAAAATCAAATAAAAATGTCTGACTGTACACACTAGTGATGTGAGATGAAGAGAAGGCACAGTTATGCAAAAACATTCAACTGAAATAAACATGCAAGGAATGGAACCAGTGTGCGAAATATGGAAGGTCTCATGGAAAAAAAACCCACACACAACTCTCATACTCTTTCATCACTGAATAAATTGTTTTTCATAGTGACATTTTTCATGTTTTAATGTGTATCATTGTGTATTTTCCCAAATTAACACCTGAAAAAGTCAAAATAAAATCTGGAGTTGGTGTGTCAGGCAATGAATTTGGACTATGTAGTTCTGCTACACTGCTACATATGTGAGAAGCATTATTATTTTTATTCACACATAAGTAAGTCCCTATGCAAAATATCAGACCTCTATAAGACTATAGAGAAAAGACTTTAGAACTTTTTCTGCAGAAATAAGCCTTCTTATATCTAAAACAAAAACAAAACACTAAATAATACATGAATTAGGGTGTGCAAGTCAGATACTATTTTGCAAAGAATCTCACGGTATAAACTTCAAACCTTCAAATTTACCTGCCAAGACGTTTCCCTGAGTATAATCGATAAAAAGCTGTTTTGGCTGTGAGTGTAAATTTAGTATGACGCACAGTTACAAGATATCCAATGATGAAATACACTGGAATTTTCTTTTAGCATGCAGCTGCTGTAGGCCCATTCTGCATGTATTTAACACACTGATAAATAACAACAAGCAGAAATCAAAAGATGGAAACAGGGGCAGATGTGAACATGTTATTTGTTCTTTATAGCAGCTTATAAATGTCACCAATGCTGATTTGATAACACGCCATTAATGTTAAAACCAAAATTTTTCTCACTAAGACACAATTAATATATATAATTAATAATTGTTATTTAATGAACAACTCATTTAATATGTTAATTGTTTTATTTTCTTGAAAGTGTAGCCACTCATGCACACAAAAGCGCTCAACAGCATGTAGTTTGTAAAGTGCAAATTTGAGTGTTTAATTTCCTGAGTCTTGGGTGCAGCACAACAGCAACCAGCCTTAACCAGGCGAGACACCAGCCAGTGCATGCTCAACCTCTTACCCGTCCCAGAAAGTCGTCATCATCATAATACCCTGCCTGATCTCTGGAAGGAAGCTCCTCGCACAAGGGGAGGTCTCCCTCTGTTCGACACTCCTGTGAACCTTCTGAATCATAAGCAAATTCACTCAGACTTTCACTTCCAAAAGCGAACCGCCTGTAATCATCCATTTGGAGGAAATGGTGAGAAGTGTGCTGGGGACTTTCTTTTAGAAGGCTAATATCAGGGCTAGTCCCAGGCATTGGAGAAGGAGGCTCTGAGATATGATAGCTAATATCATGTTCCAGTTTCATTTCTTCTGGTTCAGAGAAGTCAGAGAAGGCTTGTTTACAGTCAAAGAATTCCACATCTGAGTCAGAGTGCTGCGGAGACTCAGAGCCCTTACAAAGCTGTTTTGGTGGGAGCTTCGGTTCTTCTGATTCAAATTCAGAGACTGTTTTCTCAAACTCTGAGAGGACTCTATTAAAATCCGGGGAAAACTCAAAGTCTTCTCCCTCGCTGGTAGCTTCAGTCACAACCTGAGCTGGGATGGAATCACTAAACACTGGAGACACTGGACTCAAATCATTCAAGGAGGCTTGGCTACATTCAGAAAGAGTTTGTTGGCCTGAAAACACTGCTTCATAATCTGGGGGCACCAGAAACTGGCTTGACATGGGTGACAAAAGCTCACAGGACTGTGCTTCCTTAGGAGATAACTTCCACTCTGAGTAACCTTGCGATTTATCCTCTTTTAGGCAGAATGTCTTCTCAAGAGAATGTAGAACTGGGGTAACAGTTCTGTGGGTTCTGTATGAGTTCTGGTCAGGTAGCTGTAGGGGAACTGATTTCTTCAGTTTGTCATCAGTGAACAGCACATCTATTTTACTCTCATCTTGTGTCACTGTTGCAGCAGCCTGCAAGTGAATGTCAACATGGTCCAAATAAATTCAAAGATTGGTATGCACCATTAAAAATGACCACAACATTTTACTATGTTAGTATCACTGAGCGCTTTTTTTATCCAGTGAACATGAGAACGTGACATTACGAACAATAAGAAGCCAAAACATGCAACCTTAAAGGTGCAGTGTTTAAGACTTTGAGAGATCACTTTGCACAAATACAGAATACTAATTAAAACATAATTATGTTTTAATTAGAACATAATTATGTTTTAATTAGTGTGTAATCACCTCAAAATAAGAATCGTTGCAGTTTCTTTAGCTTAATAAGACTTTTTATATCTACATAGGGAGCGAGTGCCCATTTATAGAAGCCGCCATGTTGCAGTGCCATGTTTCTACAGCAGCCTGTAATGGGCAGTTGCTCTAGAGAGACCAATGGGCAGTAACAGGCTGCCCATTGGCAGCATTCATGTTGAAATCGTAGCTTGAACTTGGTGATAGCTATAGCACCACTTGAAAGAAGAAGAAAGAGGAATGTAAGTATGTAAAATAACCTCATCACTTCACAAATTGCTATTCGATACAGTTGTAGACGATGACATGGAACCTGATGGCCATCATAGGCTCTCTCAATCAAAAGGAAGGGTGGGGGGTGGAAGTTACTGCAGTCTGCAACCTTAATGATAGATGTCGCTAAATCTTACACACTGCATCTTTAAAAGCATCTCACCTTCAGACAAGTAGCTCACATTCTGAAATCAGTATGGACAAAGTCAGAGGACTAGTGCACTCTATTATGTTATTATTTCATCATACACATAGACATGTCCCTATGTGTCACACGGTGTTACTTGCTTCATCCAAGTGGCATGTTAATGAATTTGTCCACATTGTTGGACTGTCATGCTCTCACTCTTACCATCTGACAGGCTCTCTTGCTCTTTAGCTCTCCACTACAGATGTGTAAGGTCTTCTCTTCCTCTCTTTTTACATCTTGGGCTGGTGATGGCTTTGAGGGATGGTCTTCATTATGAACAGTGGTTTGTAAAGTTGAGATACTTTCAGCCTCTGATGCAGGTTGCTTCCATGTTGTATATGACAAGTTGTCTGATTCCAAGTCCTTACACTCTGTTTCATTAGTTTGATGTAGTAATGGTGACTCTGTTTTATTATGTACTGATGAAGGCAGCTCAGGTAATAAAGGAGATGTCACATGACTCAAATGTTCTTGTTTAGAGGCTAACCTATCTGTATCCTCACAACTAAATCCCAACTCCTCCTCTGACTCAGCAGTTTTGGGACTTACTGGCCTTGGGCTATCATCAATCCAACAATCAATGGGTAAAGCAACATATTCAAAGTCTGATGGCAGAGACACTGGTGAAGGTGATCTATCAACCAGGGTAGCATCCATAAAATAAGAAGACAATATTCTCATAAACTCAGGTACTGGTGAGTCAGGCAACAGTCGTCTGAACTCATTGACAGATGAAACTGATTCAGGCGAGGATGGTCTCTCAGTCTCAGTGGCTCTTGATAATATGACCATAAGCTCACACTCTGAATCTGAACCCACTGATTCAGGTGATAATGACCCAGGTGTAGTGGTGTACTCTTTCATTGATAATGTAAACTGAGGGATTGGAGAATCTGGAGAGAGCGGCCTGTTTTCATTGAACTCAGGCTTTGATTCTGGAGATGACGCTCTTTTGTCACTCATTTGCATGGCTAATTCAAGTGACATGGGTCTGTATTCAGGCAGTGACTGAGAAGAGAGTGGCCTGTCTCTCTCATTCTGATCCCTGGATAGGGCAGATTCTGGGGATGATGGCCTGCATTCTGCAAACTGAGATTCCAAATCCAGCGGCATATATTCTATATCTGATGCTACTGTTTCAGGTGAAGATGAGTCTGACCTTAGGAATGTTATACATTCTGGCAATGGTATCACAAAGTTAGGTAAGGGGAAATCGGGGGAGAGTGGTCTCAAATTATTAACTGAAATTACAGATTCTGGTGATAATGCTCTTGCTTCTACCACCATGACTGAATTAGGGGACATGGGTCTGTAGTATATTGACTCTGGTGAAACATCTAGTTCATCATCCTGGGACATAGATACAACTTCAGGGGCAGGTATTTCAAATCTGTACTTGGTCTCTCTGTATGGAGGTGTTCCTGAAGGCAAAATCTGTTCAATCACTGGTGATGGTAGTGGTGACTCTGAAACACATATGTCAGTTATGACTTCTGCACTTGTGCTAAGAAAGTCATCTGCAGGTGTGGCTGTTGTAGTGTATGTCACTTTTGAAGGTGCTAATGTGGCATTTGCATCTTGTTCATTTTTATCTTGTCCGTCATTATCTGGAACCCCCCCTGTGTTGCCAATAAATTGCATAAATCCTGTTTTGCTGGTTAAAGTGTCTCCAGAATACTGAGGATCACGTACCTGAGAAATCAGCTTCCATAACTCTGTATCATAAACAAGGTTATACTCAGCTAAAATTGTGGCTGATTCTTCAGGTGAGATAGGTGCACTTGTTGTGACAACAGTGCTATCAATGGTTGACTCACTGGAAGTTGGAACTTTACCTTCAGTTATTGAGCATGTAGATTTGAACAATAATTCTTCCGTATCGGATGCAATACACTGGGGTGCCTCTTCTGCACATATCAAACCTAAACTGTGTGTCAAACCATCTGAATCAGGTATTGATAATTCATGAGGCAGGGATTTACATTCATTACCTGATCTCTCTGACCTAGGTGAAAATTTACATTCCATATCTGGTGGTACATCTGAGCCTACTGATTTAGGGGAATCTGGTCTGTCCAATATGCCGTAACTCATGGACATCAAAAATTCACTCACAGCATACTCTATATCTGATTCGATGGATTCAGGTGAGGATGATCTATACCCAACATTAAAAATAACATTTTCAGGCAGTGCTGGTCTGTATTCTGGTACGGGTGAGTCTGGTGTCAGAGCTTGGTATTTATCTACAGATGCTGCCGAGTCAGGTGAAGAGGGTCTGCTTTCATAAACTACTGATCCTAAGCTTATAACAACATATTCTACATCTGAACATGTTGATGAAGGGGATGTTGACCTATATCCAAAAACTGTTTCAGGTAATGTAAACATTGGTTGCATAAAGTCAGGCAAAGGTGAATCAGGTGAAACTCTGATTAATGCTTGAGATTCAGGAGAAAAAGGTCTGCTTTCCAAGGATGCTGGGAAAGATGATTCCATTTCCAAATCGGACAACACTGACGCTGGTGAAGAAGACCTTACCTCTATATGTGATATGGAGGACTCTTGTAGCCCCTGTGTAAAGTCAGAAATGGGTGAGTCTGGTGAAAGAGGTCTAAATTCATCTTCGGATGCAACTGAATCAGGAGACTCTGCTCTGTCCTCAAAAACCCAGGGGACAAACAAATCAATTTCCACATCCCCATCTGAATATGCTGACTCTGGTGATGTGGATCTACACATTTCTGTCAACGTGGGAGGTTCAGTATGAATGTATTGGGGTACTGGAGAGTCTGGTGACAAATAACAATCAAAGAAAGACAAAAATGATTGTGGAGAATCTGCTCTCTCCTCAACTTCAAACAACTGGCACATTAATGGAGCAAATTCCACATCGGATGCAACTGATTCAGGTGATGATGCTCTATAACCACTGCCATCAGCATATGGAACTGGCAAAGCTGGTCTGAAATCAGGTATGGGAGAATCAGATGAAAGTTGTATATGTTCACTGACTGATGCTACAGACTCAGGAGATGAAGGTCGGTCCTCAAATAACATTGACAAACATAATTCCATTTCCAAATTGGACGACACTGACGCTGGTGAAGAAGACCTAGAGACTATGTGAGAAATGGTTGACTTTTGCAATGCCTGTGTAAATTCAGGGATAGGTGAGTCTGGTGAAAGAGGTCTGAATTCATCTCTGGATGCAGTTGAACCAGGAGATTCTGCTCTCTCTTCAAAAAGCCAGGGTATACACAGATCAGTCTCCAAATCTTCATCTGAATATACTGACTCAGGTGACATGGATCTACATACAACTGTCAGCATGGGAGGTTCAGTATGAATGTATTGGGGTACTGCAGAATCTGCTGTTGAGTGTTGGTATTCATAGAACAACACGACTGATTGTGGAGAATCTGGTCTCTCCTCCACTTCAAACAACTGAGACATCAATGGAGCAAATTCCAAATCTGATGACACTGACACTGGTGAAGAGGACCTATCACCCATGTATGTGTTGAAGGACTGCAGTCTTAACTCTAGTATGGGGGATGGAGAAAGGGCTCTGTATTCATTTATAGAGCCAATTGATTCAAGAGACATTAGTGATGCCGGTGTGAAAGGGGTAAGCTCTGAATCAAAATCAGGTGACAGTGGTCTCTCTTCAACTTCTGGGATTAATGACTCTGGAGAATCTGGTCTATCTTCAGTATCAGGTGAGATATTAATCAAAGAGTTCGACTCAACAGCTGTTGTAACTGATTCAGGATAAGCTGATATAAACTGAACAAATGATGGAAAACGTTCAACTATACTTGCCATGAACTTAGGTACAGGTGAATCTGGGGACAGGGCCTGGCATTTGTCAACAGATGTCACTGAATCAGGTGATGTAGGTCGACACTCGTATACTGATGCAAATGGCACATCTTCATAATCTATGTCTGAATAACAAATTGACCCAGGTGAAATGGTTCTGTATTCAGCGGTTGAAACAGTTGAGTCAAGTACAGCCTGTCTGAATTCAGGTATGGGTGAATCAGGTGACAGTGTTCTGGGTTCATTTTCCGAATCTGGTGTGAAAGAACTCCTTAGGGCCTCTGTGAATGGCATGTCCAGAACATCCATTTCATTGTCTGACACTACCAATAAAGGTGTTGATGATCTGCTACCTGCAGTTAACACAAGTGATTCTATATATTGGCTGCATGGTGGTAAAGGAGAATCTGGTGATAAAGCCCTTAGCTCATTAACTGATGTTGTTGAATCAGGAGATGATGTTCTTATATCTGCTGTCAACAATAGTGACTGAAGGGACATAGGCCTGTATTCTGTCACCGATTCTGGTGAAAGTGGCCTAATGTTAGTTCCTGATATCATTGAATCAGGAGAACCTTGTCTGTCTTGAATGCCAAACTCTGCAGGGATTAATCCTGATGAATCCTCAAGATGTGGGGAACCTGATTCAGGTGAGGAAGATCTATATCCACCCACCAAGGCAATAGAGTCATGTAATCCTATCCTAAAGTCAGGCACTGGAGAATCAGGGGAGAGAGGCCTACATTTGCTCAGCGTTCCTACCAAAGCAGGAGATGATAACCTTGACTCAGTAGCAAAAACATCCAACTGCTCAAGTTCTGTACCTAACACAGGATCAGAAGATGGTGCCCTGTGATATTCTACTGCACATTCAGATAGTGAAGCATAAAATTGGGGAATGGATGAATCTGGAGTCAAAGATCTATATTCACCCACAGAGTTCCCTGTCCAGGGACCACTCTCCACATATTCAAACACTTCCACTTTACTTATAAGTGCTTCTCCTATATAATGGGGGTCATATAGTTGACACATCAATTGGTTTGCTCTAAACGTTGCACCAGCAGCTGACTGCCCTTCTTCAAACGTGGAAGCAACTTTTTCAAGTGAGTCTGCTGTCTGATCCATGAAGGTCTCTGAAGCTAAAAACCCATATTCAATATCTGAAAGTAGCAACTCTGGTAAAGAGGACCTGTAGCCAACAGCAGCTGTAAGTGATTCAGGAACTGCAGGTGTGAAGTCTGGCAAAGGTGACTCAGATGATGACGCCCTGTTTTCATCTACAAATTTTGGAGAACTAACTGACTCCTCATCTGAAACTGCTGATTCTGGTGAATGTAGCAGAGACTGTGAATTGTCAGTAGAGCCAAGGGAAAACCGTGTGATTGGTGAATCTGGAGAAAAGTCTTTCAAAGACTTAGGAGAATCAGACTGGAAAGCACTTGCGACTGTTAATGCCCTAAGTGTTAAAGGCCTGTATTCTGATTCTGAATCAGCTGACACTAGTCGTTCTTCCCCCTCAAACTTGGCTTGCACTGCTTTAAGAAAATCTGGATTAGCAGAATCTGCAATGTCCAACTTTACATCATCCTCTGATTCTTCCCCTTTCACACCTGAGTCCTCTGGAACGTACTCAATTCTTGTTCCAGTATACTCAAAAACCCCTGTTTTACTGCAAAATGTCTCTCCAATATACTGAGGATCACGTATTTGAGAAATACATTTCCAAAGTTCAGCGTCATAAACAAGTCTATAGACTGGTACCCTGACTGTCTTTAAAGGTTGACTACTACCACCCAGTAGTCTCTCTGTGGTCTCCGATACTTGTGAGTCTGGTGAGTCAGGTCTCTCACAGGAAACATGTATGTCTGAAATCTCTGACTCTGAACAGAATGAAATGGGTGATGAGGATTTTTTCATCTCAAATTCTGGTAAAGCCTGCGGAAAGACAGATATGGGTGACTCAGGGGAAATAGGCCTATTTTCATTAAAATAATCTGGAGAAGACAGTCTTTTCTCAGTGGACAATGACAAGGTAGTCCCAAATTCTAGACTTGAGGTAACTGATTCAGGTGATGAAGACCAATCCAATCTACCATTAAAAAATTCTGGTAAAGACTCTCCAAACTCAGGAAGAGGTGAGTCGGGTGATAGTGCCCTGTATATGTTTACAGACGATAGTGAATCAGGAGATGCTGTTCTGTCCTCAATATTAAATGAAATGTTTAAATCCGTCTCCATATCCAAATCTGATAGTACTGACTCTGTTGACACTAATTTGTGAAAAACTTGAGAAGGGCCAGTATCAGATGATACAAACTGAGGAATAGGGGAATCTGGTGTTAAAGCACAGTGACTGTCTATAGATCTCTCCGAGTGGGAGGATTCAGGTCTAAGTGATTCCAACTCCCTCCATGATTCTGTGGACATGGGTTTATATTCTTCGAGTGAAAGCGATCTTTGGTCATTTTCTAATTGCAAATCATCAGTTTCATCTTTAAGTGATTGATTTGAATTTGCTTGATACAACTCTGTCCTTGTTCCAGTCAACTGAAACACTCCTATTTTGCTAATAAAGGTTTCTCCTACATACTGTGGGTCACGGATTTGAGAGATGAGTTTCCAAACTTCTGTGTCTTGCACTAAACTAAAGACTGGCTCTGTTAAAGGATGGTGAGGTACAGAAGCCAAACACTCTCCAGACATTTCTTGATGTTTAGGGTCATCTGTAGAAAACACCTTAGTCAACGGTAGATCATTAGACAAGGCCTCAGCTCCTGTTGGTGTGACAGTGTCAGACTTACCAGCATCAAGCACTACTGATTGAGTCTTGTGGGCTCCTATTTCACATTTACCGGGATTTTCTTCTACAGATTTTGACAGAATACAGGCTGGACTTTTTTCTATGCTTTTTGACCTTTCTAGATCAACAGTTAGATTAGATTTTTCTTCACACTGTTTTTCAATATTTGATTTTTCCAAAATTATAGTCTCTTGTATTGGTTGAAAGGCCATGTCTCCCTCTGGAGATAGGTTAGTTAAAAGATTTGGATTTTGGCCAGTTACGAGATTTGTGGGGCCACTTGACTCATGGTGCAATGGACTGTTCGCAAAAAATGAAAGCAATGGGACAGTTGCATACTGTGTATCTGACAACCCAGATTCTGGTAATGACTGAGGCATTGGTCTGTAGTCAGGCACTGATTCTGTTGATCTTTCCCCAGTATCAGACAAAGACACAATAACCCAGTCATCATCATACTCAAATACCAATTCCACTGCCGGGGGTTTGTCTTCCCTATCAAATGATACAAGAGATTTTGGTCTATAATCAGCAGGTATGATGTCACACACTATCTGTGCAGATTCAGTTGACTCAGGCGACAATACTCTGTATCCAAAGACAGATAAAACAGATTCATTTTCAGATCCAACTGAAGCAGGAGATGAAGCTCTATTGTCAATGTTAAGAGATGCTGTAGACACAGAGCCATATTCTATATTGGAGTATACTGATTCAGGTGAAGTGGATATGTCTCCTATTATTACAATAGCTGAGTCAGGCCAACTGTGACCGAATTCAGGTACAGGTGAATCAGGTGACAACCTATTATTTTCATTTAAACATGCTACAGATTCTGGTGATGATGGCCTGGCTTCTAAAGTCACTGATAACAAAATTGCGGTTTCAATTTCCATATCTGATGACACTGATTCAGGTGAGGATGATCTACATCCACAATTTATTAAAGAATCAGAGACACTGACATCTGGGATAGGGGAATCTGGTGGCAGTTGACAATGTGCATTGATGGACACTGTGGATTCAGGAGACGATGACCTCATCTCGTGGAAATCAGGGAACAGAGTTACATGCTCAGAAGATGTAATAAGCCACTGCGCGGTTTCTAAAATGACAGACTCAGGTGATGATGTTCTGTCGTCTATGTCAAAACTTAATGACTGAGGTGAGATGGATCTCTCACCACTATAATCACTCTCTGGTGATACTGACCTTCCAAATGGTCCTTTGTTCGAAACCATTGGTGTTAATGGCCTTTCCTCTTTTTCTGATGTTACCAGCAAAGAGGTGCCCCCTGTAACAGTCAGAAATGGCTGCTCCTGAGGAGATTCCTCAGCATCACAGCTTTCCCAAGGAAGAATGGGGGGTGGGAGGGGAGATAAGGGCCTAAACTGGGGTATTGGAGAATCAGGTGCAAGGAAATTCAGCTCATTTACTGACAACACTGAGTCAGGTGAGGAGGCCCTACTCTCTATCAGTATTATTGCTGTATCAGCTACACATTCAGGTGATGCTCTATCATGAGCTAAACTATGATGTTCACTGCTGGTTTCAGGTGCGGACTGTACAGCTTCATTTTCAGGGTCACTCTGTCGTAATGACAATGTATTCTCAAAACCATACTCAGTTCCTGGTATAACTTGCATAGCCCTATTTACTGACTGTGCATCAACCTGTGCAAAAGTTGAGTCATGTGACAACTGAATAAAGCTGGCTGAGCTCATCAGTTCTGATTTTTGAAATATTAAATCTGGCAATTTATGACTAACATCAGAAGAACCTAGTAATTCTTGAGTTTCATGCTTTGAGTTTGAAACATCTTCATTAATTTCTGTGTGTCCGGCAACTTCCTCTACTTCATCTCTCCTGACTCCAGCTTGAATAGTGTCTTTAGGGGATGCATTCATAGGCATTACAGATGTATCCTCTTTTTCTGAATCAATCAGCTCAATATCGTACCCATATAGGACTTTATATAGTCGACGTGAAACTTCATCCATATGTTTTGTGGCCAGTTGTTTGGTCTGAGTGAATTCTGAGGTTGCACTAACTGGACCGCAAAGAGGCATAGAGGGAGGCTGAAGCATATGTCCACTCGTTGGTTGCTGTGAAAAGCCAATCTTTTCAGAGATCTCATCAGTTTCTGTAAGCTCCATAGACAGTTTCCTGAAGTCTTGCTCAGCTTGATCACACTCAATCAAGCTCTCACCAAAATCAGTCACAGACAGCGGCCTGCTCTCACATACACCTGTTCGAGAGCTATTGGCTGACTCGCGCCAAGGCAACGGTGACAAATAATGATCGCCATGTTCTGAATGGGATGTTTGTAGACACTCCAAGCTCCACTCATCTCCCCCCTCTGCCCCGTCATATCCAGCAGCACCCTCATCATCACAGGGTTCAACAGTGGGGTAAGGAGGAGCGGTAATCTGGACACCTAACTTGGGTCCCCCTTTGTACACAGGGTCTATCACATGGGGTCGGAGGTTGTAGGGAGAGGTGCGATACAATGTGAAAAAAGGACTTACTTGTTTATAACTGCCTGTGTGTACAGGGTCTGTCAATTCCTCATATGTTCTTTGTGATGAGCTGCAAAAAAAAGAGCATTGCTGTATTTAGTCACTGGGTGGCTGATTGATTAAAAAAACAGAAGCTGAAGTCTTCCATATACAGTTGTACTGAAAGTTTGGAAAACCTTTAGAATTTCAGCCTAAATGTGACCTAAAACTTGATGAAACAAAGAACAAAAACATTACACTTGTACAAAATGATCCAACCTGAAATATTGGTGTGCGGCAAAAGTATGTGAACCTCTAGGATTATCAAGTCATTTAAAGAGAAAATTAGAGTCAGCTGTTTCAATTAGTGGGTTGATAGTCAGGTGTGAATCTGGAATAAGAAGAGAAATCTGGGTCTTCACTATTAAAGTCTTATCTTAAGGGTTACAAAATAATTTCTAGAGTGTGATGGAATTATGATTTTTTAGTTGTATGAGCTAATTCTACAAGAAAATGTCAAATAGGTACTGAAGCACAACTGAAAGCGGGTCATGCAGCAAGACAATGACGCCAAACACGTGAGTTGTTCTACCAAAAAATGGCTAAAGCAAAAGAAATGTAATGTTTTGAAATGGCTGAATGCTGTGGAAGGACCTGAAGCAGACAGTTCATGCAAGAAAGCCAACTGACATCCCTGAGTTGAAGCTGTTCTGTTAGAGAGCTAATGGGGGCTAAATTACTTTTACTGATTAAACTGCACACTATAACCTGTTTAATAAAGAAAAAATAATAAACATGGTCAGTACAGCAATAAGGAATTGAGACCGTGATGTAGAGGCATCAAAGCTACTCCTGCACAGGTGAACAGTAGCGTGATAATGATTCACACATTGATATGAATAATTAGGTTATGTTCTATATCATGAACATAATTAAAACTAGGATAATGTCTAACAGGGACTGGTTTGCGTGTATAGGTGTTAATGGCATGACAGTAGGAAGTTGATTCCACCAAAAGCTAGCTAGGGCCCCAAAGTGTCCAGAGGCAGCCCTGTGCCATTGTACTGTAAAGGTAAGAAATGTTTGCTTGATACCTTCAGTAACATAGTTAAATATGAGGTAAAAAAATGTCTTCATGCGGCAAACTTACCAATCTTAAAACTTTACTTTGGAGCTAAACACTAGCTAACACGTTTTAGCTTGTAAAACTTTGGTCAATTTACAGCAAGATTGCAGACAGCAGGATCAGAAGGATGTATATTAAAGAAGTTACTAAGCTTTATTGAAATTAGGATAATAACTGAAAAAGTGTGTACACAGTTAATGCTGTGTTCACGGGCATGTGGAAAAGTGGGAAATGTGACTGTTAAGTTGTACCATCTGGAGATTATTACTTGATCTTGAGCTGTGACTAGTGTCATGTAAGGTCTAAAACAGCCTGAGGAATTTTATAGTCTCCCCAGTTTAAATTTTTTCCACTTCAACTACTAAGTGGTGTAGGAAATTCAATTCTCAGAGTCATAAAGTTCCCACATTTCCTGAAGGTAAAATGAGCTCAATCTGCAAAACCTCAGGAGGGCACACCCATTCCTATTAATTCCACCCCCTGCGCCAGAAGAGTGCCAAAACTGTAAAAAATCTATATTTTGAATAATTGTTTATGAAAAGAAAAAAATAATAACATAAAAACATAATTATTTATTCAAAATAATTCAAAAAACGAATAAAACTTACAAGTAAATTGTAAAACGTTCATACATTTATTTATAGTTTAGCTGTTTTTGTTTTTTTTCTGGTTTCAAAATCAATACTCCAGCTCCCAGTTTGTGTTTAATGTTAGCTTTAATTTATAATTTTTAATTTTAATTGAGAAAACATATGGCCCCCATTTAGCTCCATATTCTGTAAGGAGCTATGGTATAAAATGCCTTCAAGCTGAATATCAACAGTTATTAGTTAGCTGCAAAGGGGGTGACATTATTTAAGACTGTATAATTTTTCCACAGTTAATAAATGAACAAGTGTAATGTCTTTGTCTCATTTGTTTAATTGAGTTCCCTTTATGTAGTTTTAGGACTTACCTGAAAATCTGATCATGTTTTAGGTCATATTTATGCAGAAACAGAGAGGATTCTAAAAGGTTCAAAAAGTTTTAAGCATCAGTGTAATCAGAGTAATTCTTAATATTATCATAATGTAACTGAATACTAATGTAACTAAACTGAATACATCCCACAAATCACTAGTTTAAGAAAATCCAACTAAAATCTCAAAAGAAGGAAAAAAGTTATTTAACCTGCAAACTGTGTGAAGTTGAAGCTTATACAGCAGGCTGAGATGCAGTCCAATAAATGTCCATACTTGTACAAAAAACTAGGTATCGTGGATGTCACGTGTACATCTTTCTACATAACTTACTATGTTGTCTCCATCTCTTTTTGTAGCTTCTCTTTCTGGGTGTTTCTAAGAAACCCTGTTGCTGTGGAGCCTGCCTCTGACCGTCCTGTCGTCTCGTGAAGTGATGACAAACTGGAGGACAGGTCCTCTGCTGACACCATGGGTACCTCATGTCCTGAGCCTGGACTCCTACGTGCAGCCTCTGTGCGCCTGCCCGTTCTGGGGCTGTCAATGTCTTCATGTAGGGCAGAAAAACCTGACAAAGGACAGAGTGCAGACATACAGTATAAGAAAGGTTACAACACATGTCAGAATTCTATTGAAAAGCAATGAAAACTTTATACATGAACCAAACTTTGAGTATGCTACAAGGTAATACTGGTTTGTGCACCTTCACTATGGTCCAGTGCTATGGTCTGCTCGATTTCTGCATAGGTGTGTGATGATGTCTCCTCCTGAGTGGACTTGATTATTCTTGTTTCAATTAGGTGAACAATGTCCATACGGTTTATCTTTGTGAGTCTTTTGATCAGTGTCATTTCTGTTGAAAAAGAAAACACAATTAAAGTTTCCACTTCCAAATTTATTCCATTTATTCATTGTGAAGAATGTGCACTCTGCTTATCACTAACCGGTGGCATCCTTTCCCTCCCTTTCTGCCCAAAGTTTCAATAAGGCGTGGCTTTGATCTTGCAGCGAGTTAGGGTTTTCGATCCTTATCAGGTTGATCCTCTCCTCACTGATGTCCAGTTCACGTGCCAACTCTGTGGAGAAAAATAAAATATAACAATAATTATGATGATCTCCAAAGATACATTTGAAATGTTTAAAATTAGGTTTCTTGAGAGCCTGTCAAAAAATAATGATCTTGAGAGCTTGACTGCTACTAAGGTGTGACTCACCCGCCCAGCTGAAGCCCAGATGGTCAGCTATAATGGCCAACCGTTGCTCTTTTCTCTCTGCTTCATCCTGTGGATCTACTGCAAATACCACCAGACAGCCATGAGCGGTCAAAGCCGCAGTGCGTACCAAATCACATTTACAAACCGTGTCCGAAACATTCTTCACTGGCTTTCTTGTTCTTGTACAACTGACTATTAATAATCAAGATCTACATGAGGAATTGTAACCAAGGAAAACAAATATGCAAAGAATAGTTGTGATACATCTTGTAGCCACACTACGATAAAGGAACATACAGTACATCATTACAAATTGACATTACTTGTGACTGTTCAGATAATTCTTTACACGTTAAGCATTAGTCACTAAGTTGTTTTCACAAGTTCCATAAAGCCTTTAAGTCAATCTTGAGATTTTCAACACACATAGATGGAGAGACACCAATACAAACACAACTCAAGCAACAAAGCCACGTGGATTCCTCAACTACAACGGGATTTAACTACAAGAGACAGAGAGGCAGCACCTTTACAACTAGTGTTCTAATGAGGCACAAGAGATAGAGAATAGCCCCTTAAACTGGGGGGATACCTTGACTTTGGACTTTATCATCTGGGATTCGCTGCATCTGTGTCTCAACAGGGTCGTCCCACAGTGGTCTAATGGGAAAGATGTCTCCTGAGGGAGGGAACTGCATCTCAGGGAAAGTTTCTCTTTCTATAATTGATGGATCAATGAGACTGCTCTCATCATCTGAGTTGCCGGCTGCAGCCTCCTGTTCTTTCTCTGTCTCTGCCTGTGCCAACCGTGCCACAAGTTTTGCTGCTTCATCACTTATCTCTTCAAAGAACTCAATGGACTCTGTGGGTTGGTCACTTTTCTCTTTAGTGAGTGTTGATGTATGGGATGACTGACCACTTTTGCCCCGGACTGGCAATCTGGACTGGAAGCCTTTAGATTTTGCTGACTCAGCACTCGAGGGACGGCCCTGTTCTTTTTTAGAAGATGGCCTGGTAGACTCCCCCTCACAAAAGCTCTTGGCTTTGGAAGATGTTGTCTTCATTTTGACATCCACAGAGGGACCTGCGTCTGTCTCAGATTTTCTCCTTGTGTCCTTTTTTACAGGGACTTTAAGTTTTTTGCCTTGGGTAGATTCCGCTCGTTTGGCAGTATAGTCAGGCTTGACAGTACTAGCTTTGATGGGAATTCTAGATTTAGATTCTGAAGTAAAAGAGGGCTCTTTTTTAAGAGTGGTTGATGAGGACGTTGCCTGAGATGGTGAAGAAATTGTGGATTTACCCCGACCTTGAGGGGTAGACTTTTGTTTTGTTTTGATTGGAGTCTGTTTAACACTATTGGAAGCACTTTGTTTAGACTTTCCTGTTGGTTTGGGGGCCTCTATCACTGACTGTGGTTCCTCTGGAGAGGAATCAGAGGACTCTTGGCCCTGCTCAGAGTAAACAGGTCTAGTCACTGTAGTTTCTGCTGTCTGTACATTTGCTATCATTTGGTCAGGGGAACTTGTGTCTAAATCTAAGGATCCTTCATTTAAATTTGTGTCTGTTTTAGCCTCAAGATCTTCAGGGGATGTCTTATCTTTCTTTGTAGGTTTGCCTGAAGCTGAAATGCCCATTTTAGGAATTTTAGATTTGGAGGCATCAGCTTTAGAGACTGACTGATCACTATCGGGTGGGGACTCAAGTTGAGAATCAGTTGTTTGCTTTAATTTCTCATCTTCCTCAGTCTTAACCTCTAGTATTAGATTAAGGCCAACTTTAGATTCTGCTGCTGACCTCCTATATTCTTGCCTGTCCTCTTCTAAGAGAGGCTCCTCTAAAGGCTGTTCCCCTATCTGGAAAAAGGCAAAGCCACCCCCCTCCTCCTCATAGCTCCTCTTAGTCATGTCAATAGCTCCACTTCGTGTCATCTCAAAGAGCTTTCCTTCTTGGAACAGAAAGGGGTTGGGTTCACTGGTAGGAGTGCTGTCTTCTGTTGGAGTTCTTCCAGGTGTTGTGTCTGGAGTTGCTTGCAGAGACTGACGGTCCACCACCAGATTCAATATCTTCTGCTCCTCTTCTTTTACACGAGCTGCAAAAGCTGCATCGTCCTCCCGCATTGCAGACCAAGACTCACTGTCTACTTTAGCAGTGACACCTTTCGACTCAGTTCTGGGAGGTTCCAGTGCCTCATCATCCTCTTCTGTGTCATCATAGATGCAGACCTCTGCTTTAAACATTTCCTTTGTTTGGTCTGTGGCAACAGTTGCACCAAGTCCAGCCTCTGGTGCAGCTGTATGCCCACTGTGATCTCTTTTCACTTCATCTGTTACATTGCTACTTGGTTTTAGCAGATCACTCGTCAGCCTGCCAAGACCTAACTCTTGACCATCCTTATCATCTTTGCTTTCCCTTGACTTCCTTAAACTCTCCTCCTTTTGCTCATCTGTCCTGTTTTCAGTGTCTGCAGTGTTTGCTGCAGGCTTTTTGGTACTACTGTCTTTATCATCTTTTACAGATGTCACCCTTTGTTCCTGTGCAGTTTCCGGTTTGGGTTTTGAATGATGCTGGTCTGAGACAGAATGAGGTCCCTCAGAAGTGACACTGGCTGTTGTTGTGTTCTCGATCTCTTTGCTGTGGGATCCATCATGCAAACCTGCTGAAAGAGGAGAGGGAGGTTGTACTTTAATATGGGGATCAACAAAAAGAGCTAACTTTGAATCTTCAGTGGGTTTGTTGACCCCACATTCACTTTGTGAAAGCTTCTCACTTGTGGGCTCTAATGTTTCAAAGCTGTCTTCCCCTATTTTGGCATCTGCTGAGGGAAAGAAATCTTTTCTAGAGTTCTTTTTGCTCTTCGCTTCTTGTTCCATTTCATCAAATGTTTTTATTTTGGCTGCCATCTTAAACATCTCATCCTCTGGAGTGATTTTTGTCTTAGCTTCATAGCTCTCTGATGTATCCTCTTCGTCTGGGTCTTCAGGGATAACAGTCGGTTTGGATGGAACAGAGAGGAATGTATGGTCAGGGGGTTTGGGATTTACCTCATAACTTACCTCTTCAGAACTAGGTGTATCAGGGGAGAGGGGACTCTTACCAGAGCTTGTCATCTGAGATGTCTGCTCACAACTGTCATCGTCCGCACTAGCCTCATGGTCTCGAAGCAGCCTACCACGCAAAGCATCTTGGGGGAAATCTGGAGTTTTGGAGGGCTCTGGGTGGCTAGAGGATTTACTAGGTTGACCTAGCATTGATGGGAAGGAAGGACAGCTTTTTTGCTCTACAGGGCTGCTCTCTAAAGAGTCATGAGGGGGAGATTCCTTGGTTGGACTAGGTTCAATAGAGTCTGGGGACTTATGGGAGGAATTTTCTTCCATTAGAGGACTACCCTCTAGAGAGTCTCTATGGCTTATTGTCAAAGAATCATCAGCTAATGGACTGAGAGTGTCTGAGTCTTGTTTTAAAGGCAGCTCTAAGCTTTCATGACGCTGGAAAGAGGATCTAGAGGCTGGAGAACCAACTAATGACAATGCTAACTGATGATCAGGGCTCTCATCATCACTAAGAAAAGTTTCTACAGTCTCTGAAATTCTCTTTGCAAGTTTTTGAGGTTTAGAAGGTTTAGATTCCCTCCTCACAACAGACATAGACTCACTTGCAGCATGGTCATCTGCAGCTTTGCTGGAAGACACAGGTAGGCTCAATTCTGTAGACAGTTGGTCCCCAGTGGCCTCTAGACCAGAGTCTCCAGACTTCTCTGTATCTTTATTTTCTTTTTTGACTGTTATTGTAGCTGGTGCTGAGGTTGTGGAGGTCTGTTGTCCAGTTTTGGGTGAAAGACAAAGACTTTCCGGACTTGTGCCTGGAGTGGCTAGACCCTCATGTTTATAACTGTCCTCAGAGCTCAGATGAGGGGTTCCATCTCCAGAACTGGCACTTAGTGAGTCTGCCACACCCTCATGTTTTAAGCTGTCAGAGCTATCATCAAGGCCACCATTGCCAAAGTCTACAGTGTCAGTTGGCTCTGAATGCATGGCAGGAACTGCCTTGGTTTCTTTCTCTATGTCGTGCTCAGTCGTCTCTTTCTTCTGAGGCTTGGAATCCAAAGATACTTCCCTGTCTTGAGAAACACGTGAGGTTATTGCTTTGGTCATTGATTTTGACTGGATGGTTTCTGGTTTGGTGATTCTCTCTGATATTGAAGAAGTAGATGTTTTGAGCTCAAATAGCCCAGACTTTCTCTTTGAGGGGTCCTGCCCTGTTTGGAATGCTTGCATCAGCTCTTTAACTGACATGGTCTCCTCAAGCTTTTCAGATTCAGCTCTGGGGGATTTAGAAGGGCCCTGTTTTGATTTAGGACTTTCTTTGGCTTTTGGAGAGGGTTTGCTCATAACAGGCAACTGTGAAGGCTTGCTTCCAGTGATCTTTTTGCCCTTTTGCTCTGCCTCTACTTTCTGTTGTAAAGCTTTGACTTTGTCCTTTATTGACCCAATGGGAGTTTCTTCAACCAGCGGGGATACAGGTGATGCTGGGGCAGGGGATGTAGGCACAGTAAGAAGGGCTCCACCCTCTGTCAATTCCTCTGTCTGCCCTTGGTCTTTCCCCTTCTTTCTGACTGGTTTTTTAACATCACCAGGAGTTGTTTTGTCATGTACTTTGGTTGGAGTGGTTGGTTTTGCACTTTTGCGTAGTACAACATCAGTAAATCTTTCTTGAACAACTGGCTCTTTTTTAGCTTTTGCTTTGGAGCTTAATGGTGCATCCAGCAGGTATTCTTTAAGGTCACCACTGTCCTTTATGGCCTTGGGTCTAGGAACACCTCTGTTAGCTCTGCTTTCACGTAAGACAGGCTCTTGAATTTCTAAGGCAGCCATCTTTTTGGCCTCTTCTATCTCAGTGTCTGAGAGGACAACCCAGTCCTCAGCCATTCTAGCTGCTCTTGCTGCCTCCTCGGCTGCTTCACCCTCATATGTTCCACTCCTCAGTATTTCACTGACTTTCTCTAGGTCCTCTTTGACTTTCTCTAAGTCCTTCTCCATTATTTCTAATGGTTCTCCAGATACTTCCTCAGTCCCTTTATCTAAACCACACCCTCCTAAGGAAGGTGATTTCTCTGTGGAGTCTGCAGTCAAGATAGCAGTCATTTTGATCAAATCTTGTTTCATCTCTGACACGTCGGAAAGGAGGTCTGGTTCTCGAATCAGCTCTGATTTCAGGACTGATGTCTCCGTCTCTTCATCTTCCATATGGAAGAAGAACAAGTAAGGAGTAAAAAAATCAAAAATTCAAATGAAAGGAGACAGACATTGGAGAATGTGGTCAGGACACGATTGGAGCACACTACAGGGATCATAGGACAACAAATTTACAATGGATTCTAGTCCATCAGGGTATCAGAGGAATTGGGTTTATACTTGTATATGTCTCTGGGGAACTGTGGTAAAGCAAAGGCTAAATAATACCAATGAAAAAGGATAAGAGCAGGAAATAACTTGCTTATACAATCAGCGCACCCACACACAAGACAAAACTAAAATACATATAAAAAATGAGGTAACCAAAATAAAAGGTACAATGGAAAAAATTACAACAAAGGAAACAAAGAAACATCATTAAGACATCTCAAGATTGTTTGGATTTATGACAGATGTCAATGTGATGACAGGCAAAATTGGCTTGTAAACAACTCAGAATGCTAGTTGTGTCTATCAAAGAAAGCCAGTGATAATTTATACAACATATGATGATTTGCCATGCTTTTCTTTTTAATATAAAGCCAATTATTTACTTTCATAAATTTAGGTAAGGAGGAGGCTCTCAGGAGTATTAAAAAATTACATCTTGCAGGAAGGGATGACAGTTTTTTTCCCTTCCATGCCCTTATTTCTGCCTTTTGGCTATTTAAAATATAACTGAAATGAAAATGGAAATACAAATAAACACATAAAACAGTGCACAAAACCATAAGCATATGGCATTGTGAGGGGACATTCCAAAATCAAAGCACACCAACAAGATTTTACTTACAATCATACAGATATACAAGCACACGCATACACATTTATGTAAGGCAAGTTATTTCCATGCAAAGCAAAGGAAAGTGCAAATGGGAAGGTCTTGGTGAAGAGTGAGAGCAGTGAGTGAAAAGTTCAGTGTAGTAATTATATCAGCAATTACAGAAGAGAATAGCTCATGAAGAACAGCTGCTTGTTATATGACCCCATTCAGTAATGTGGTGAGTTCTTCCATTTTTTTTTAACACTTTATTGATCCCCTTGGGGAAATTGTTGTTTGGACAGCTGCTAGACCTGTGTCAGCGCTACTA
>JAUMHL010000011.1:17013533-17035909 GCA_032362345.1 Sandelia bainsii
TGGGACTGAGAATCGAACCGCTCACCCTTGGGTTGGAGGACGACTGCTCTACCCACTGAGCTATCATGCCGCCCCATAACATAACATAACTGTTATGTGTTGTGTATCACCTATACTATTATCAATATGAAATATCATCTGTAAACACGTTTTACATCAACTAAATATCATCCATCTTTATACAGTGCTTCATGATTAACCTGAATTATTTATTATGTTGTTAATTTAAATGCAGAAGTACACTGTATTTGCCAGTTTCTATTTGTGTGATTTTCACACTCCTACATGAACCAAGCAAAGGGGGAAAATGGAAAGGATTGAGCATGGGTGGGGGGAGGTAGACTACGTTTTGCTTTACCATAAGATCCTAGTTGGAGGAATAATAGTATTTTGGCCTCTAATTTACTAGAACCTGTTCCAGGCACTCTGAGCACAAGAACAAGTAGATGTGACCCAATTTGGAATTTGGGTATCCAGAGGTGCTAGTACAACCCTGGCACAGAGTGGCACAAACTGCGGAAGAGGATGGCACTATCAGTAGGTGGAGTCCAGGTGTGCTTCACATAAGCTTCTTGCATTTCCCTTCTGCTGCTGTTGTTCACTTCCTGCTGCTACATGTAGAGTTTTTTAACTAACTTCAAGAGACTTATTGCAGTAGCAGTAGTTTCTCACTCAACTTTAGTGCAATTAAAAGATGTATTTTAATGTACTTTTAAATCTGTATTTTTGAGATAATACATACAAGTCTGACAAGTCTGATTGTGCAGTTTGCACTGAACCAAAAAATGTTTTGTTCTCACTCTGGCAGTTCGAATAGGTAAAAATGCTAGCACTTTTATGCCAAAACTAGTAGCCAGATTGCATTCTGACAACTGAGTTGCACAAATACCCAAGTGTTCATGGAGTTACGTACCACTCCACCCACCTCAACACAAATGGGTTCATTTGGAGCCACAAGCGCAAGCACGAAAAAGAAATTAACACAATGAAAATGGCATTGTGAGAAAAAATAGCATTATTGGTGGGTTTTAGGCCAGCACAAAATTAGAGGCCATTGTCACATAAACATCACCACAGTATGAATGAGTTTAATTTTCATGTACATACGTAGATGGCAGTGTTTAATGCTTTCTCCATATGTCCAATCTCAAAATTGTGAAGGTGAAAGAGTTAAGTTAAATGGATTGAAGCAGGTGTGAAATCAGAAAAAAAGGAAAGTAATAAGTGAAGTTAAGCCTCAGGAAAAACATAACATTTACATTGGGAGGTGCAGGTAAGGTATTTGTGTGACAAGACAAAAATACATAAAGCTTAAAGGGCTTTGATGAGATGCATATGTTCTACTGTTAAGCTAAAGGTTATTCCTCTGCCCATTCTGTTCAGCTACATTAGTCTGACAAGTGCCACCCATTCAATACAAGTGTTATCATATTAGTCATATAGTTTTATTAATAAAGATATGCAAGTATTATAGAATAGCAACTATTTTAGTACAAGTTATAGCAATGCTAAAATAAGAAAACGTGTCTTACATTTCTCTAGTGTTCCGCTGGTCTGGAAAAAAATAAGGAAAATGGATCACAGTTAGTCTTTTATCATCAACTGCATATACAAAATATTTTAGAGGTACTACTGTACTTGAGGTGCTACTTTAGGAAAAACAACACAAAGGGAACAGATAACACAAAGACAAAAGATATACAAAGTCAAAAATGAGCTACACCACTAATTACCATCTAATCTACTAAAATAAACAAAATATATCTAAAATGTGACTATTTGGTACATGTCCCAAATTTAGTCATGATAGTAAGACAGTGGACAGGACAGATCAGCAGAGCTACTAGCTAGTAGAGGAGGGAGGGAGACGCCATGGCTGATTTTACCTCTTCCTCCTGCTCTTGGTCTGAATCAGACTCCTTTTGGGAGCAACAAGCAGCAAGAAGCAGAAAGATGCACAGATAGAAACAACAGCAACATTAAAATAAGAAAAAAGACAGTGGGGAAATGTGTAGTTACCATAGCAATGAAGACAACCAGTCATTGTGATTTCAGGGAAAGCAAAAGTCTTCTTTAAAGCTGCCTTAGGCAAAGATTTTGGATATAAAAATCTAAGTTGTACCTTTTACATCTCCTTTGTCTCTTGACCCTCTATTATTAAGTGCAACACATTTTCACACAAGCCATTCACATTACATGGCTTCTGTGTTTTGAAATGCATTATATTTATTTATTTTTTGATCTGATTCCAGACCACAAAACAGACTCTTGGTCTGTAATCAGATGCTGTCAACGTTGTTGTAATCAATGTTGCCTAGTGTAGCCTTGAAGTTCGCTCAATGTGAAGAAAGGTAATTTCTCACATTAAAAAGCAATAAAGACTTGTCTCCTCATAGTAGTGTAGTTTGGTACTTAGGATGTCAAACATTATTTAATATTAGAAATAAAAGTTAATACAGTGGAATAATGAATAAGAATTTTGGAGTAATGTAGTAAGAAGTGAGAGATAAGCATGTATTACAGAGGTACAATGAAATATGTTAAAAATTGTAGTATGGCCAAGTCTCAAGCAACCAGAGCACCACCAACTAACAACCAGAGTACCACCAAATAACAAAAAAAAAAACACACTAGATATAAACTAGAGCTGTTCCTCTATTTGTTGTTGTTATTTGTTAAGTCAAGTGGACGATTTAGTGTCCTCACCTTGCAGTATGATGGGAGGGTAATGTTGAGGTTGCATATGGCATTTAGGGTGAGTGACCTGTAGTTCCTGGGTTCTTTCATAAAGGAGAGTCGGCCACATGGCTCCTGAGTGTTGTCTCTGATCTGCCAAAGCCAAGCATTAGTCAGTGTTAATCGGAATAATCAGGAAAAATGTATGTTATATTCAATGAGACCAATGCTATATGATGAGGTATAGTTTCATGCTACATGTACAGCACATAATAAAAAATGCTTCTGTGTTAAGCAAAAGTAATAGTGCTCACTTTGATGAAGAGTGCTAGTCTGTTCTCCTTAAAGGCAAAGAAGCTGAAAAGATGATGCTGGCCACTTTTGGTGAGAGGAACAAGGTTTCCGAAGCAGTCTGCATAGATAGGTTTGCCTTCCAGAACCTGAGAAAAGTAACAGACAGGTAAGGACTAGTTAACGTCATATAACCAACAACACACACAACTGTTGCATTTTTGTCTAAAGTCAGAGTCTAGGGTACTCTGGGAGGAAGCAGTTGAGTGCTCATTCATGTTTTAGATCACCATATCTATAATAAAGTAGTGCATTGTACTCAGGCTTGGTTGTCCTTATCTCTTGGTTAAGGACAACCTCATGCCTCTCTGCCAAGCTTTCTTCACTGGATCTAGTGGGTCATGGCACCAGGTGTGTGAGGGTCTGTGAAACACTCCTCTAGTCTGCTTCCTCACCTCTACATCTCGGCTGCGGGCCACCTCAGTGAAGTTCTCCTGCTGCTCCAGTGTTTTATCAATCTTGTCATCTGTCATGCAGAAGCAACGCAGTCGGGCCTCGATGGGATCATGGGTCTTGGCAAAGATGACAAACTTGGCCATGTAAGGGACACAGATGATCTCCCGGTACACCTGAGTGGAGAAGTTGACAGATTCCTGGACTTGCCGACAGTCTATGAGCCAGAACCTAGAAATGAGGAGGTGAATACAAAGAACCAATGAGGCTGGATGTTTGTTGGCAGGTACAAGCAAGTGAGCAACAGATATACAGCAAATGTGTTTGAACAAATTCCTTTTTTTGTGTTACCTAGCAGACACATTGGTGGTAAAGGAGACACAGTCGTTTACAAATGTTAACGGAGTTGTTCCAGTTATATCCTCCCACTGAGCTGGCGTTGTTCCTCCTGCACATGGACACAAACGCAACATAGACATTACAAAGTGAGTATGAGCTTTTAGTTAGTCTGCTGAAAGATTTGTGTGTGTTTTCTGACCAGTGATACTGCAGAGCAGACGTAAGGTGGGGGTGTCCCCTCCAAAACCGTTGAGGACTGGGTCAGAGTTGCTCTTGGGGACAGGAATGGTCATGGTGATGGGTTTGTGAAACTTCCTCCTTCGGGGCTCCAAGGTGACGATGGGGCTGAAGGTGGCCTTGTTCCCCAAGATCTTCCTCACTACTTCTATACCCACTGGCTGGGCCTGAGAGAGTGGAGAGTAGACACAATAACCTTACAGGGTTATTATCTTTGGTAAGGTCAGCACTAACAAGGTCTCCTGATTGAAATGCTGATTGCAGTGAACTCTGTATCAGGGCTGTCAAGCAACTTTCTGCATTTTGCCCACATTCCTTTCTTTAGGAAACAATATGGACCTTCTCCACCTTGAGGAATAGAAAAGTTTTCCAATTAATCCAGTCGAGCATCTACTAAATGATAAGGGAGACCTTCCACCCTCGTAAAAAGTACACAACATACGTATGCTATGTCTATTTCCAATAAATTATTTCCCATAAGACACTAATTCAATGGTTGTCTGGATATTATGTTTCAGCTACAATTAATCAAAACTGTCTTAGATATGCTAATTATGTGTTGTAGGGATGGTAATGTTGGTTGTGTCAGTTGGTTGGTTAGTCCACCACTATCATCAGATTGAAATATCTCAACAACTACTGGTTGGATGCTCATGAAAGTTTACGCAGATATTCATGGTCCTAAGAGTATGAATCTTAATAACTGTGTTTGTCGTCTGACTTTCCATCTAGTATCACCATATCACATAGGAAACCTCCTTTTAAAGTTAAATCTGACATCTCGCACCTCAACTCTCCCATCATATCCTGTGTTAAGACAAATAAAACGACAAGAGGTACACTACTGTTTCCATACATGTATTCAGCTGTGCTAACATTGCAAAATGATTTTCTAATGATTAATTAGCCTTTTAAATTGATAAACTTCCATTAGCAAACACAACATGCTACTGGAACACAAGACTAATGTTTGCTGATGATGTTCTGTTCATCTATGTAGATATTTCATTACAAAACTGTTTCCAGCTACAATAGTCATTTACAATATTGAGAATATATACACTGTGTTCTTGATCAATTTCTTTCTTTCGAAAACATGGGAACCTCTAAGTGACCACAAACGTCTGAACGGTACTATAAATGTTTAAAGTGATGCTTTTGCCAATTACCTGCAGCCCGACCCTGATTCTTTTGGTGAGGGCCCCCTCAGGAAAAACTGCCTGCACTTGGGGCACAACAGTGCTGCTCAGAATACCTCCCTCAGGACCAATCAGATTACTGTCCTGCTTGATGCGTGACACTACTGCAAAGTACTGTGGAAAATCTCTGGTGATGATGCGGCAAATACGCTTCCTCTCCAGCTCCTCCACTGTGTCTAGCTCTGCAAGAGGGAAGCAAAAAACAGATGTCAGGGACATTTATTCTAGGATGTTTTTTGCTTAACTCATGGTGCAGTCTGCCAGTACTCCATCAGACACCAACCCTCATCCATGCCGTTGAGTATCTGGTTGAGTTCCTCCTGGGTGTATTCACAGTGGTGTTCCTTCCAGCTTTCTCCTGTCTCACTCCTTAGGATCACCAGCTCTCTCTCATTCCCCCGCAGGGCAGCAAAGTGGGGAATTTCTACAATCACAGGACTAAATGGACAGAGGGGAGGTAGTGTGAGGTAGCGACTACAAAATGTGATGGATGATAACAGTGTATGTAGGATTGTCTGTGGTAGATACACCTTTCAACTGAATTTAAGAATGATACTGCAGCAAAGGACACAGATCATGTCAGTCATTCTATGAGACCACTGTCTTGGCTCAGTGATGGTGCCCCAACCACTTAGTTTTAGAGTTTGAGTAATCCACTAGAGGTTTGAGTAAGTTTGTAGAAATGTTGTTATATATTTGTTCTGTTGTGAAAACTGTCACTCTACAATGAGATTGGTTTTTGTTTTAAAGTGGCACTTTAATACTTACCTGATGTATATAATCACAACAAGCTAACTACAGCACGTCTATAAGAACCATGCTACATTAAGTACAATCTGACACAGGACAAACTCAGCTATTAAAGCAGAACTGTTGATTTTTTGATGTGATATTTAGATGGTCCTTTGGTCTTGACAGATCTGCACTTTTACACATGAGACATCAAAAAATGTACACTCTTTTAACATCAATTCTGTGCTGCCTTAAATGTTTGGTCAGATTTGATGTGCAACTAGACCTGCAGCAAATTAGCTTGTAATGTTTTTGTTTTTTTTCTGAAGTGAAGCCACACTTTTTACTATTTACTGCGCCCCCGTCTTTCACACACTGCCATGCACTTTATCTCTGGTATGGGTAAACAAATGACATGTGCAGCATCGGTTCCGCATTTCGGAGCTGATATAGAGTTTTTCCTATTTGAATCTGGTACTTTTCTTTTTGGATTTGGTTCTAACTTGGAACCGAGTTTCGGTTACCAACACTAACCTTGTTCCATAACTACTTGCAGACCACACCATATACATTTCACATCAAATTTTACATATAAAAAGTCTTTATCATGACAACAAACACAGCACAGATATGGAAAAGGCTAAGCAGAAAAGAAAATCACATAGTCTTGAGGGTAGTAAGCAACAGATGAAGTGAGGTACAAGACAGTAGCAAGCATGACAGCACAATAATGAATGGACAAAATAACATCTGACGGAAGCAGCTGTAACGGCAAACAGTAAGACCAGCATCCATGGATTGTTTCATATGCAAAACTGTTGATTTTTTCCACCCTACCCAAGGAATTTTGTCCCCGGTGGGCCAAGCTGGAGGATTCTGCTAACCAAACTCTCTCCCTCATTAAGAGGTGGAGGGGCACTGGGGAGGTGAAGTTTACTGTGTGATCAACCAAGCATCCGTACGCAGCAGTAAGGAAGAAAGAGCATACACAATGTTTTGGTTGGGTGCAAAATAGAAACCTTGGGGACTGAAGTGCAATACTTGAGATCATTAAATAAATTGTAGTTATATTCTATGGAGATCAAAACTGTTCAAAATTACATAATTAAGAAGAAATTACACAATGATTAATGCGTAAATAAATACAGATAAATTATATAACCATCAAAATATGAAAATGTGAGTTGTTATAAAATCTTATTTCATCCTACTTTTCATTAAAAAACATTTATTTTAGTTCAGTGAATTAGATTTTGATTTCTTTCTGAATTTTCATTTTAAAATGTCCCTTTTTAAAGTCAAATTTGATGTCATGGGTGTTGTATACTGTCCATTTGAACTTCTTTATCAATCAAGACAAACAGTTGAGGGACAGAGAGGGAGAGAGAAACTACACTATCTCAAACATTACCAGCAGAGGGCACAATTTTAAGCCACATATCAAACCAATCATGGTGCAGTATCCTGGAGGTGCAGTTAATTGAAAAGGCTTTTTCATTAGGGGTTTGGCATAAAAAGAGTTAGATCGCAGCTGCATGCTAAAGAGCAAAGATTAAACGATCCCTGGCGCTGGGAGAAAGCGAGAGCAGATACAGAAACAGTTTTAGTAAGGCAGAGGTAGGGGAATTAATCTGAAAGAAAAAGGGCAGCAAGTTGTAGACTTCTTATTAAACAAGACACAAGTCATTGCCTGAAGTCTCTGTCTTACTCAAAATGTGTCTTTAAGTCCTCTCTGTTTAATTTAATACTGAGAATATTCAAAACAAGGAAACATGTAGAATGTTTGTTAAAATACTACATATTCATGTAGTATTGCTATATTTACTTATTGCTGTCTGCACCTTTGCTAATTTGAACATATAACTCATTCTTCTACATAACCTCCAAAGCATTCATTCATTTTACCATCCATTGCTGTAGTCTTACCCGAGGAACTGGGCTCCTGAGGGCCCAACCTCGATAAGCCTGCTGGCCAGCCCCTCGCCCTCAACCATCGGGGGCATGGTGGCCAGACGATGCCTCTTCACCAGCCGGCATGTCACCCGTGTGGGTGCACTACACTTCCTCGGGGGGATGATAATGCGCAGGCCGTTGTGCCGACAACCACGCATGGCTCCCCCCCTGGCGTCCACCATGAAGCTGACCAGGAAGCTGGGGTGGAACAAGAGATGTTTGCACAAATTAAAGACATATAACATTGCACTCATTAAGTGTTGAAAACATAGACACCATAGCTACTTGGGAGACTGTTTACCTACATGCTAATGCTGGCAATATTTTTCTGTTGTTGAGCTGGAAGAAGCAAACTTTAGCCACCATAACCTGCTGGTCACACCCAAGCTCTGAGGAACAGTGCTGGGCTCGAATTGGCCCAGTTTTCTTATAAAGAATAACTAGAAAAGGAACAGCTATAAAATGCTGAACTCATTTATCGTAACTAAAGAGCTAATCTCACAGATATTTTTAGGTATTACTATGCAAACGCTACTAAGGACATTTAAACATCTTGGTGTCTGTTTTTTCAACACTGAAAGGACAAAACACTTACATACAGAAGGTCTTATGATATTACTTTACAGTTGGACTTCATAGCTTCAAACTCTGACTTCACTGCCCATGCAAAGTATCAAATAGTGTATGCACATGAATCACACATCTAAATGATGGGGAGGTATGGGTGTGATGAAGTTCCATTACAGTATGATATCATACCAAATTCTAGTGTGGTTGTGTCTGTGTAGTGGCTTCAACAAAGGAAACACAACAGTGATTAAAACATAGCAAAATGACAAAAAACACTTGTTATTGAATTCAGCGACAGTAAAATTGTTAAAAGCCAAAGATGGTTGTCCTCCACTGCTTTGTTTTCTGTCTATCAGGTAATAGCCTGCTTGATAATGTATAATCCACGGTTGATTAGTGATTGTCCTGTGTTTTATACAATATGCTGGAAAGTGTTCAATGGCTTTTTGTTCACACTAAAATGAAAACAAATGTTAGTGGAAGCGCACAATTCACAAGACACTGTGTGAAATTCACATGTCCTCAACTTTCACTGCCTCTCGTCTTTTCCCCTCAGATGACCACATAAAGGACACATTGTGTCCTGGTGAAGCCAATTGAAAGACATCCAATATAAGGCAGTGTTGGTTAAGGGCAGTAACATACACAAGCACCTCTCCACCAGGAGAGCACACTGTGAGGGAGGAAGACAATGATGAAGATGAGGAGAACAGTGATGTAACCAAGGTGCAGAAGGTCACCTGCTGTGGTCTCCATGATCATGGCACGGAGAGGAATGGCTAAAAACAACAACCACATCAGACAGAAAGGAATCAAAAGTCAAGCAGAGACAATTCAAAGAAAGAAAAACCCAGAGAGGAAAAAACAAGAATAGATAAAGACACTTGCTGTAGAAGACGATGAGAAGTTAACAGAAACTTTGGTCTGACACATTCAAAGAGCACTGACGTAATTGAAATTATAGTTGCTACTTGAAATGAGTATTTACAGTACTTTTACTACATGTATTTTCCAAGAACCACAAACACATAAAGTTGTGAATTAATTACACAGAAATGTCAATAATGCTATTTCTGTAATTTTACAGAAACATCTGACAAATTCTGTGCTTCACTTTGTTACTTAAAGGAACAGTTCAACATTCTCACTTTAGTTTCTTCACTTGAGTCAGATGAGGAGTTCCACATCAACCTATTATAGCATAAAGAGTGGACACAGCACAGAGAAAAATCTAACCTGGCTCTGTGCAAAAACACCCCCCTATCTACAGACTTGTCTACACTGCAAAAGCAGCATGAGCAGCACATAGAGTCTTATGGAAACCTTGACTTGACTTGCATTTGTATCTATACCGGGCACGTGTTCACTCGCTCATTGGAAGAGTTTTGTTTACAAAGAGTACAGAGAGGAGCTGACAGGAACACAATGGAGAAGAGAAAATTACTGTTGCAAAATACATTTCCAACTGCTGCCTAGTGTGAGACAGCACTTCTCCCTGAGCACTAATGCAATATTGGATAACTGAAACACCACTTTAATTTGTGAAAAGTTAATTAACCAACTCAGAAATACTATAATTAAATATAATGAACCACTTAACATACATAAAAACATAACAGCAGCTCTACTATCAGAAGTTTAATAAAACTGGCTTTATTTTTATCCAATTTCAGGAATTTACAAGATGTTTCATGTGCTGACATCAATCAGCACAAGTTATTATTTGATTTCCTATCACAGTTTCTTCCGGTTCTCCAGTGTGACTGTACCTACCCAGAGTGGATGGGACTGGAGGATAAAGCCACATTGTCCAAGTGTTCTGTTCCCCAACTCAGTCTGTATGAATCCCTCTCATTCTCCCTGGTAAGCGATGAAACCTGGAATCAAACACAGAAGAGACAGATAAGTCAGTGATGTTGTATGAACCAATGCCAACTGAGAATAGTATCTTTATGTTTTATCTGCCAAAATGATTGTCAGTCATGCAGGTGAAGTTCTAAGTCACAGGTGGTTGAACAAACATCTTGACTTTTCCTTCCAGTTTCATTAGTTCTAGTGACTGGTGGTGGAACCCAGTGTCCCTTTAAATCTCTGTGGGTCGTAGTTTGATGTACAGTAACTATTTTCAATATAATAATGTCTCTTTGACAATAAGTTTAGAACTTTTTTAAGATAATACATACACAGTGACACAAATCTGTGGTAGTGTATATATTCTGATCACTTACTTAAGTAAGTCTACCACAATATAAAAATACACCATAACAAAACATTACTTAAGTAAATGAACACAATTATTGTCAACAAAATAAAAGTATCAAAGAAAAACTTCTCATTACAGTATGTAGAGTGGACACTGTCAGAGTAGGATAATAATAACAATGTGTATTATTGATGCATTAATACATAAGCAGTTCAGAATGTTGCTGAAGTGATGCTAACTGCTTTATATACAGTTTGGTTCTCATTTATCTATTACAGTGTTTTGTATCATGTTCACACTAAAATGGAACATTGGTATGTATGTTAGTGGTAATGCACAATTCAATCATTGTAATAATTTGAGTAACTGGTTGTCAAATAAATGTAATTGAGTAAAACATATAATAAATTATTTATAGAAATGTAATGAAATGTTCAGTAAATGTGCCTTGTTACTTATCAATCACTGATACAAACTGTATTGTATCAGTAAATATTACTGTAAATATTACAGTAAATATTAAAGCCTGACGTGTAGTTCACTTGCAGTGGCAGTAAGAATGTTGGTCATACTATACCTGGTGACTAGTGAGCAACTCATCCATCAAGCCTTCATGTTTAGGGGAGTAGTAGCTGTGATGGGTGGGTGTGAAGGACCTGTCTGAACTGGAACAGAGAAGAAGAGAAAATTGTCAAAATTCAAAGTTGAACAAACGTCAGTTAGGGAAAAACACTGTCATTAAATAACCAGACTCATTACACACAAGTTTAGGGCTGTTGCTAAAGAACAACTACAGCTCTGTAGCCTCTCAGAAACTTTGCCAAAACAACGGACCATAACATTAAGGCTAGCACTGTCTCACACACTAACATTTCATTAACAGTGAAATATAACATACTGTACAACTAACACACCAGAAATAAATAAAATGTTAAACTGGTTATTTCAGTAGTGCTGAAGAGTTAAAGAGCCAGATATTTGGCCAGTGTCAGCACATACCTTTGCATTCGACTATGGAGGCATGACAAGGGAGACCAACGATGAAATATGAGCAGGACAAGTTGTAAGACACACACATACACATATACAAATACAGGCAGTTAGTTGTTGAGTTTGTCTCAAGAGGAAAGGTTTTGTCAGTACATAGAGATACACACATATTGAGTCATGAGATGTTAGAGCAACCATCCATCCAGAAAATCAGTAATTAGACAGGAACAGAGTCAAAAGATGAACTGTATCAAAACACTAGGTCAGAGAGATTGTAGTTGTGTTCAGAATAACAGCAGTCTGACATCACTGACCTGATCAATCACTGTTTTTGGTAGAAATTATATTTCTACATGGTAAGTACTTTACTAGTAGCTGTAGCAGAGTAATAGAAAACCAATAGACCCAACAGTCATGATATGCATGCTGCTGATTCTGTGTAATTGTGTTCAGGTTCAATTAGTGAGGTCATTCATTCTGTGAAAAAACAAGTGTCAATTACAGCCCTTATTTAAGGAAGGAAAGCAGCAAATGTTGTACATGCTCGTTATAGTGCATTTCCCTCTGAAAATCTGAGTAAAATGGTTGTTCCGGACATTGTTCAAAAGATCATCATATGGGGATGTTTCTCATACTATGGTGTCGGGCATATTTATCAGATACCAGGGATCATGGATCAATTTGAATACTTCAAAATACTTGAAGAGGTCATGTTGCCTTATGCTGAGGAAATGCCCTGGAAATAGGTGTTTCAACAAGACAATGACCCCAAACACACCTGTAAACTAGCAACATCTTGGTTCCAGATCAACAAGATTTGACATTATGGAGTGGTCAGCCCAATCCCAGGACCTTAATTCCATAGAAAGCTTGTGAGGTGACATCAAAAATGTGAGTTTATACAGTAAATGTTTGATTTTGTAAAGATCTTTTAGACTTTTTGAACAACCCCTTTTCTTCACTTTCTAAAGGAATTACACAAATTTGATAATTATTCTTTCTACTTTTCATGTTTTCATGCACATTATATGTACGGAAATAAAAGCTAACTTAAGGATTTTGAGCTATAATCACTGTTTTAACACACTGCTATTATTCTGAACTGTTAAACACATGTTTTAAAAGTGTGCGTGGAATAATTTTTGCTACATGGAGAAGATGGTGTTTGCTTTGGGACAACAGAGCTAAAGATTTTTTTAAACTATAAAAACATGATTTTCAGACTTTCAAGGAAACTTTTGTTAGTTTGTCCCAACTTGAACTTACACTTCAGTGTTCTAGATGCTCGTTAGCTGGGAGAAACATTTGAGATGTACCTGTCAGTGCGCCCTGCCTCCAGGCTGAAGCGGAGGTAGTTCATTCCATCCAAGTACTGTCCTGGCAGGGAGTCATCTCCCAGCTCCCTGAGGTCTTCTGCCCTCAGGTACTCCCCTCCGTCACCTGTCATTGTGTCATCACCTTGGAAGAGCAGAAAGAAGGTTGATTGATAAATGTCTTATAAGTAGTTTATCTGTAGAGTGCCACCTCTGGAATCTAGCTTCTACAGCTGGCTGTAAAAATTCAGACTTAACCCAGTAAACACTAGTTTGAAAACAGTAAGCAGATGGAGGATGAACACTGTGAAATGTGTCCGAAAGCTGTTACTGTAAGTCACTGAGTTGAGAGAACTAAACAAATTAAAGCTTCTGTCCGTACTTTCTGTAACTTCTATGTATCTACTTTGCTAATGGCAGATTGAGCTAGCTTAGCCACCCATAATACCAGCATGCTTACCATTTAGCCTTTGCTCCAGAGAAAATGCTACTGACTTGCTATCACTCAACATATTCCTATGCAGCTATCACATGATGTAGTGAGTAAACTGAGCAACGGGGAAATCAAAATGTTGAGTAGCTGTTGATGCCGGTTTGTTCAAACTGCTGCACTGACCACTGCCTTTTCTTCTCATTGCTAACAGTTAACTGATGCATGTGAAAGCAACATTTCCTGTGGCAGCAGGAGCATCAGGTAAACCTGCCCCCATCTGCTTTGTGTGATTCAAAGAACTGATTCATGATTGAGTTCATGTGCCACACTGTGACTATCGTGCCCTTCAACCTAAAAGCCCCAGATAAATGTGGATGTCATGAGGGTGTTCTTTCTCTCCCTTTAGCTGTGTCTAGCTGTGCCTGTCCTGCACTAAATTTCAGATAACCTCCAAAGCAGCAGATAGATGTGAAGTGTGTGCGGCTGCAGCTGTATGGTGCTGCAATTAATGCAGGAGCTGTGTCCTGACTTTGGCCCAGGTGTGGCAGAAAGCGTTATGCTAGGCCAGCAAAACAAGTGAGAAACATACTGTAGTTAGACAGAGATGTTTTGGTGCCAACAGTGTACTGGCTACCTGGAGTGGGAAGATTGTAAAGCAACATTTAAAATAAAATATTATATTTGTGTGGGTATAGTTTTAGCTGAACACAGCTACAGGATGAATTGGAATTCCATTTCCCTGCTCCTCTTCCTTAACTCACTGCCTTCCTTAAGTAGGTCACCTTTGTATTTTAAGTTAAAAAAAAACACAGCTAAATATGCATACATAATAGTACATTTCTAAATCTGCCTTCAGCGTCAAAACCAACATCTTTTGGCTATTACATCAAATGAATCTTGTAATGCTAATGCTAACACCTACTTGCAGCTAACTGAGCCACAGTTAAGGATTAGTTTAGTAGCAATGCAGCGAGTCAGTATTTCCTCATCTATTCATGTGAGATTAGACATAAGCTTTGAAGTGACAACACTGTACTTATGAGTCTTTCAGGGATTAGTTTTACTGTTGTTTGTGTCTTTGCTCTGGATTTCTTTGATTTTCTCTGGAGGTGAAATGCTTCACAACACTTGCAACCATAGCTGGATAGCTGCAATTTCAACAGGCGCCTGACACGGTAGGGGACAATCGACATACATGGTCGTTCTGGTTCTGGTTTGTCTACCTAATCCTCTAAAGCTCAGTGACATATGTCTTGTTTGCTAAATCTATATGAGAAATGAAACAAACTTTTGGAAGGAGCGACTGTACTGTACATAGTGGAAGTGTTTCTGCGTATTTATGCCAAGCTACACTAATTCTGAATTCTAGATACAGCTCTGTACTCAACCTACAGACATGAAAATGGTATTTATGTTCTCATCTCACTCTTGGATGCATTTTCGCTCACTCCTCCTGGATGTTAGTGCTGTAGTATCAATCCAAACAGCTCATCAACCATGCACAACACACTAGCCCACTCCTTGTAAATTCAGCACTGCAAGTCCTCAAGCAAAGCACCATGCTGAATACCTTCCACATCCATGGGGTCATCGAATATATTATCATCATCAATGTTTTTCAGTGCTGTAGGTAGACAGCACAGTAACCTGTTACAGCCTAAAATCTTACCTATAAAGTTTTAACTGTGAACATATAAGCAAACATTTCCCTTTTAACACTTCTAGCAGGCAAACAGTAACATTAACATTTATTTGTCATTTTGCTTGTGTTGTCAATGTACAGTCTAACATTAGTTCTCTATTTTGCTCTCCACCAACTCCTGAGAGGAATTTCTGGTTGTGCAGCTAGAGTATGTTCAGCAATCAGTCTTTAAGTGTGTTTGCTGGGTAAGTAGCTTATAGTGTGGTACAAACTAACCAGGAAGCTTGGTTGTGATAATCCACAAAGCTAACTGTCTAAACTAAAAGCCACAGTGGTGTTGAACACGTGGTTGGAGTATCACAAAGTGCTCTCTTTCCATTTGAAGGCTAGAATGGATTAACAGGCTGTCGTTTATGACATGACTCACCCTCTTCATCTGAGACATCCAGCACTTCAGTCATGGTCTCTGGCACATTCAGCTTGTGCTTCTCTGTCACCGTCTGGCAACATGGGAGGAAACAAATCCTATTAACCATCATTCTTACACCATACATAAAATGGTTGGAGTTCAAAAAATACTCTTTGAAAATGCAGAATCTGTACCAGCTAATGAGGAAGCAGAGAGAATTGTACAAGTAATACAAAAGTAGTTCTAAATGTGTTACAAGTTTTTATCTAAATTCATGGTGTAATTGTCTCAGAAAGCTAGAATACTGATGATTGGTGTTAGGGATACAGTTTGAAGTATTTTAACACTCAGACAGCCAACTCTGCAGACATACAATCATGTGGAGTTGGAAGCTCCCAAGTTGAAAACAGAGTAGAAATTAACACCTTGCATCCTACATGACCTAAATATGGCAAATTGCTGCTTTAAACTTAAATTCTTAGTTTTTATTTTTATGGAAACTGACATCAAAAATCAATAATTAATCCCTAAAAATGTATCTGGCAGACAGATCAGATAGAAGAGCATTCACGACCAAGGATCCTCCTAATGAACAATTTGCAGATTTCTTCTTTCTACTTCTACAAGTCTACAATAGCACGTACATGTATAATTTAAGATTATATTGTAATAGTAATATTACAATGTAATACTGGTTATGTGTGTGTGCCTTACAGTTGTGGTGGTGATGATCTCCTCTGTGACGACCCTCAGGGTGTCCACCACAGAGATGTAGCCCAGCCGCCGAGCAATACCCAGAGCAGTGTTTCCATTCTGGACAAGGAAATATAAATAAATATGTCTAGTGAGGTCAAGAAGTATATGAACACCGAAAAGTTTCAACATTTTTCACTTGTACACTACCACAATAAATTTAAAATGAAGCAATTAAGATGTCATTGAAGTGTAGACTTTCAGCTTTAATTCTTGTGATTGTGTGGATGTGTGTTCACGCACCACAGTGATAGCATTGGGCTTGGCACCATACTGCAGCAGTACATTAATAATATGTGTGTTTCCCTGCTGAGCTGCCTGGTGAAGGGGAGTGTATCCATTCTGGAAAGTAAAGAACAGATTAGATGAAATTATAAAAGTTCAAATCTATCAATAAATAAACTGATTATACATAATTTGATTGAATTTGAATTTATCAGAATAATCACAGAAGGTTGACTTTGTATAAAATCATGTTAGAATTTTATAATGTGAAACTGTTGTTGTTTTTATCCATGTTTCGTGTCTGATTTCAGGGAGGAAGCAGCAAGTTAGAAGTATAGCATCAAATACCATATTAGCATAGCATTAAATAACACTGCTAAAATAATGCATTACTTTAGTTTTAGTACCTTGGTCTTGGCGTTTACGTTGGCTCCATTCTGAAGCAGGAAGTTGACCATCTTGGCATTTCCATAGTGACATGCTACAATTAGCGGGGTGTAGCCCAACTGCAAAACAACAGCAAATCTTATTTAAATTATGAACATCACAAAATACACAAACTTGCACGCATTAGGAAAACACTGTAAAAATATTTTTATTAAAGATGTTGATTTAATCAGAATTGGAGAAGACTATCTCATAACCAGAAGATGTTAAAGCTGCAGTACATGCAGAAAATGAAAACAGTATGATTGTTGATACTTTGGTCTGCTGGTCCAAGTTGGCTCCATTTCTGGTGAGGATCTCAGCAACAGCCACTTTGTCCTCCTGGGCTGCCAGATGGAGGGCAGTCAGGCCGCTCTGCATGAGGGATACACACAGCACAGCCAAATTCAGACCTTCTCTGTCCATTGTTCCTGTCAAATAAACTAATGAAGCTAGTGTCCATTTTGAAGCAGGATGGACACTAGCCGTAAATAGCAAGTTAATGCAAGTTTCTCAAAATACCATACTTACCCAAAAACACTTTTAATTGTAATTCTACCACATATGTTGGTGATTTATTGTGCTAGTCCAAATCAACCCAGGCTTCTACACTACCTTGGTGAGCACGTTGACCTGGGCTCCCTTGCTCAAGAGCAGAGCAGCCATGTCGGAATGGCCCTCCTGGGAGGCCAGATGGAGCGGCGTGACCCCCTGCTTTGTCAGGATGTTGGTCTCAGCTCCGTACTGCAGCAGAACTGTGGCTATTTCCATCTGGTTCTTCTTGGCTGCGATGTGGAGAGGAGTGTAGCCGTTCTGATCCACGAGGACACGGGAGAGAAAATGGTGTCAGTGGTTACCATGGTTAGCGTGACTCTATTCCACATATACTATTCTGCTGCCCAAAATACTCACTACAGCAAATGTGGACCACTCAAAATAGCAAAAGCATAATTTCCTCCTGTTTGAGTAGCGTTTGACAATAAATATAGTGACCGTCTATCTCAGGAAATTACTGAGAAATCTCAAAGACTTCCTCTTCATCGTTTGAACTACACATGAAGCTTAATTTACATGATAACAGGTATGAACTCCATGCTGCCTCATTTGCTGTTTCAATTATTTTTACTGTACTTTATTGTCCTTATATACTGCGTGTATGAGTTTAGCTGCTCACAGAATAAACACAATAACATTATATTAGATTATTTTGAACAATCTGGATTAAATTTGCTGAATGCCTCAGTACTAAAGTTCAAACCATTTAGATTTAGTGTTGCATGTAGATAAAGCAGAATGGAAACTGCATTACATTTGATTGTGAAGAAGAACTGTGAATGTGATAATTATGAGGTCTGACAGTCAAAGTGTAAAGATCCAACTCTGTTTGTATCGTGTCCTGTTGTTAGGGAACATTGTCCACATGATGACAGACTTTCTCGTCAGCCACAGCACAGTGAGTGGACTCTCACCTTGGCCATGGTGTGGGGCGACGCTCCTTTGTCCAAAAGCAGGAGCGCCACCTTCTGGTTATCATAATGTGCTGCAACATGGAGAGGGGTGAGGCCATTCTGTAAGGGGTGGACGGTGGGCGCACATAGATTAGACAGAAGTTAGTGCAGCATGAAGCCATTAGCACCACACACAGAGTTAATACCAAGTGTTAAAGGGAATATGACTACAGGTTGAGATGTATTAGCATTATATTAGACAGCAGAAGCTGCCGGGATCCCTGGCGGGGTCCTTCATATGACGCAAAAAAAACAAAACAGGAATTTTCATGTTATCTGTTTTATGTTTTCTGGAATAAACTGAAGTTAATCCAAAAGAAGTGGTGGCTAGCTTTATTCAAACTAGGCTTACCGGTGCTCTTGTTGTCAATTTAACCTCAATGCAGAGAAACAGCAACACACCATTTAAATTCACATTTAAATACACATCCAGAAAAAGAGCTCTCACAAGATTTAATGTAGAATGTATACATAGTATACACCACACAGTACTACACTGCACTGTACATATTATTTATACAGCCAAAACTATAAAGATAACAGTTGGACTGTTATTTTTAATGCATACCTTCCCAGCAGAATCAGAAGGAGCGCTGCGCTGCAGCAGAAGTTTGGCCACATCTAGGCTTCCATATTTGGAGGCCACGTGCAGGGGAGTGAACCCTTTCTGTATAGAAACAATAACAGGCAGGAGAAAAAACCCTGATTACTATGTTCACCATTGTTTCACATGTGGAGGGTCTTTCTGTGCTGTGGACAAAGCACAGTCCTGCCGATCATCTGAACTGATCATCTTCAACTCATTGTATCATGGTGTGAAAACTGTTGGTTCCCTGTAGCTCCCAGCTTGTGCCTCTCAGGTATTACATACATTTGAGTCACAGTGTTAACTGAATAATAATGTCATTTCTTGTCATCTCCAAGAGACGGGCTAAAATTCTACTTTTCTCACGACTCAGGACACACAAAAACGTCTCTATGGAGTCACCAGGTACTCTTCAGAGTCTTAGCACTGTGTGAATGTATGTAATACATGAGAGGCACAAGGTGGGTCTAGGTCACAGCAGTCATCTGCAGATATGTTTAAGTTGTCAAAGTAGGAAAATCGCAGGTAACAGTCTAACAATAAACCAGGAGGAACAATGAGAGATCAATGTGGAGAAAGAAAGATGAGGAAGAACATGCAACACACGTATATCAAATGTCAGAGACACTGTGGTATTGAGTCTGCCACATACGCAACAAAAACATAAATATAATAATTATTCTAATCTAATAATGTCTTGAGAGACACGACACAATAGAACTACAATCTTTTGTCTCGCCATGGGGCATAATCTGACAGAAATGATTCCCAGAGGTCTGATAAGAGCCTGTGTTGTTAGTGACATACAAACAGTTAAGAACACCCAGCCTGCTGATGTGCTGATGCAATACAAGGTAACTTTAAACCAAAAATATTACATACATTTATTTGACTTGAACTTCATTTCACAATGACACCAGCAGAGGGGGCACTCTGACTGTTTTGAAATGATTAACCAGACCAGTAGTGACAGAATGCACATGACCAGTATGTTTATGACCGCGCCCTGCACATGGAGGGAGTGGCCCTTTGTTTGTCAAAGCGCGGATTATATCTGATGTAATAGGTGTTCACACAAAACCAAGAAAAAAAGATGGAGAACAAGAAGACAGAGGCAGTGACATGGAATAAACACAGTATTGTTGATTATAATCAGGGCTAAGAACTGTTAGGAACGGGCTTGAATGGAGTGTTACACTTCACAACAACTTTCCCTGGTTTGGTTTCCGTAGGGACAACCACACCCTTCCTCCCTAGAGAGGATCAAAAAAGAGAGAGACATGACGAGAAGAAGAAAGGAGAAGCACTGAACCCTGACAAGTACCACACCACACAGTGCTTTGTGTCACCATTCACATTACAGGAATACATTAAAGGATGGAATGGATGCACAGAGAAGATCGTGACTCTGCGGCGTCCTCTGGTAAACACTTCCACACAAATGATGATGATGATGAATCACGTCATGCACAGATCAGAGGAAAACATCATCTTTGGAGCCTCATCAATCATTCACGAAAACTAGGTCAAACAGACAGAGACCTGCAGATCCAGTCATTCTGTAACCCCTTTATCTGAAGGATTCTGCATGAAGAATAACTTTACTTTTGTTATTTTGGCATTTTTTGAGCTAATACTTCCGTACTTTTACTTTAGTAACATTTGTACACTGAATATTTCTACACTGGCTATGATACTTTTACTTAAGTAAATGATCTGAGTACTGAGGACTGAAAGTGAGGATATCTCAGCAAGTGCTGCTTTTATTTTGATGGTTCTTCCCTATATGCTTGTACACAATACTCATTATTTTGTCTTACTAGCATCTATTGCAATATGTACCATACAGTACAGAGCCAGTATTACATTTTATATTCATGTGATCTTAAACGATTGATCTTTTGTATAGTTATAGTTATTTCATTTTCCAGAGTCCCTTTAATTGCTATTTTAGCTTTGATGCATTATGTTCCAAAATCTGCATCTATTTGTACTATTTTCTAGTTGTGGCTCAAGCCTTTCAGCTGTAGATATAATGCTCAGTTTACACATGAGAGGGTGGAGAGAGTGGTCACCCAAGTATCTGTTTTACTGTTTTAGTTGAATACTGACATAAATACGTGGCTCCTCCACCCACCTTGGTAGCCAGTGAGTGTGAAGCCCCGGCCTCCAGCAACACAGAGGCCGTCTCTACCTGCCCTTCTCTGGCAGATATGTGAAGTGGGGTGTAGCCATTGGTCGTGGCAGCATCAGGATGGGCCATGTGTTGCAGCAGCAGCTGGACAATCTCTGTTTTTCCCAGACGGGACGCAATGTGGAGTGGAGTCTGGTCCTCCTGAGCACAACACAGTGGAAGAATAATGAGCACTTCTCAGTAAAAAGTAGCTGATTCCCCAGTGAAGCGTCTTCCATGTGTGTGTTCATTTGACAACAGTAACCTCACCCGTGCTCTTGCGTCCACCATCGCGCCATTCCTCAGCAGACATCTGACCACCTCCACCTGACCTGCTCTGGCTGCCATGTGTAACGCTGTTTCCCCGCGCTGAACACAACACACAGCATCGTATAGGTCAGCAGAGTCAACTTAGTCGAAAACAAACATTTTTAAACCAGCTAATCAGTCATAGTAGTAATATTTCCATACATATTTTCACTCTCTGATGTGATTCTGGTCACTCACAATATTGCTGACATCAGGTGAGGCCCCGTTCTGCAGCAGCAGCAGGACGATGTTCAGGTGTCCCATGAAGGCTGCTACGTGGATGGGAGTCAAACCAGACTTCACACAGGGAGGGAGGGAAAAGAGGGACCACAGGATAAAAATAAATGAACAATTTCTTATGAAATGTTACATCATCATGCTAATTATCACTGCTAATGTTAGCTAATGTCAACAAACTTTACCTTAATGCTGCTTTACAGCACATACTGTAGTTAACAAACTGCATGATCCTTCTGTATTTGTTACACCATGTTTTACTATTTACTAGTATCTTGTAATACAACCCCAGTTCCAAAAGAGTTGCGACACTGTGTAAAATCTACATAAACACAGAATGCAATGATTTGCAAATCTCACAAAACCATATTTTATTCACAGCAGAACATAGAAAACATATCTAATGTTTAAACTGAGAAAATAAGGTCAATTTTATAAAGTAATGGCAGCAACAAATCTCACAGAAGTGAGGTACAAAGCAACAAAAAAGCAAGGTCAGAGAGAAGAAACAAAAGTGACATAACAAGGAATGTTTTAGTACCGTGGGACAAAAGAAACTTTATTATTATTTTTATTATTTGCATAGGAAGTCATGGAAGTGCCACCTTCCACTTTTTGTTGTATATAAGATTTAAGATTCGGAAAACTTTATTAATCCCAGAGGGAAATTATTTTGGCATGTTACAGCAGCTCTCCGTTCAAACAGAAAGAAAGAAAGA
>JAUMHL010000011.1:17036009-17055547 GCA_032362345.1 Sandelia bainsii
GAAAGAAAGAAAGAAAGAAAGAAAGAAGCATAACCAGAAAAGATTAACACCAACACAAATACTAAATACTCAATTTACAGAACAAAAAGAGGTAATAAAAATAATTAAAATGAGTCAAAAATAGGTCATTCTCAGTCATTATCAGTCCTGGGTGTAATATAGTGGGGTTATCTGATTATAAATATGATTATGATAGTTGTCCTCCCCCTTCCCCTTTACATAAAAGAGAGGAGTTGTACAGTTTGATGGCCACAGGCAGAAATGATCTCCTGTGTCTCTGTGGAGCACTTGACATTAAAAGTAATAAGTAGCTGAGCTTCCAAAGTTAGGCAGTTAATTCCACCATAGCCGGACCACGGGAATTTGTCATGAGTTTACAATAAAAAAGTAGCTCTAAAACTAATCAACCACAAATCTTTCAAATGCTCTGATTGGTTGGAAGGGCGAGCCTCAATTTAAAACTTTCAGATGCAAAAATCTACACTGATGTCTTGCCATAAAGTGTATGAATAAGTATACACTATGAGTCCAGAATGAGACTGAATGTTCATATTGGACCAATGTTAGTTCCAGTCTTTTTTAAATGATATTGGTTTACCACTATTACTTTACTATCATTACATTTTGGAATAACGATCAGAGACTTTCTCTTTGGTGCTACTCTATGATGCCACAATCCAAGTGTCAGTGTAAGTCAGTTCAAGTAAATCGCAAGCATTTCTGCTGATTTAGTTTACGTCAGGTATTAGAAGTACCTCTGTGATGGCCTGGATAGAGGCTCCATATTTGACCAGCAGCTCCATCACCTTCACACGGTTTTTCTTGCAGGCTATGTGTAGCGGAGTGAAGCCATTCTGTAGAGGAAGCACATATAGTAAATTATACAGTAGTAGATACGTAGTTAGATTGAATGATTCTGTCTTATGATAGCAGATACACTCTATTTCTAACACTGTAGCTTCAAAATATTATAATTATGATATTTATATGTATGTGTATATATATGTGTATGTATGTATTTGTATGTATATATTTTATGTTATATCAAGATTTTAAATACATTTTCTCAATGTGGTCAATTTCCACAGGACAATCACTATAGTTGCACAATATGTTTGTACTGTACCAGTGCCCTGGCATTGGGGTTGGCCCTCTTGTCCAGCAGCAGTTTGGTGACTCTGTAATGACCACAATGTGCTGCCACATGCAGCGCTGTCAGGTAGTCGAGTGTGACATCATCAACTGGTGCCTTATGCTGCAGAAGATGCTTGACGCATTCAACGTGGTCACCCTGTGCCGCCATGTGGAGCGGAGACAGCCCGTTCTGAAAAGTGAAAGAGCAGCCATTTAGTTTGATAGAGATACAAAAACACCTTCTTAGACTCTCAACACTGTCCGGCGTCTCAGGTCAGGGTCATTGGTGTGGTGAGATCACTGTAGACTCATGGTTCAATTAAAGCTTTCTACAAACAACTAGGTAGCAACTAGCTGGTGAAGAAAGGGAAGCACTTATTTTTCATGGAGACTTAACAGAGCTAAAAGGAGAATACAGCATTTTCATCAGGTAGTGTACATGTACAACTATTTGCTCATGTTAGCCATTATGACATTATAAAGCCATAATATGTCAAATATGTCTGTGATGAATACAGGGCTTTGTTTTCATTTTCATACTGATGAAAGGCAGTATGTTGTATATGAAATGCTGTAACCATACCCAGAATCAATTGAGAACACTGGATATGTTAAGCTTAGCTTAGAACACAAGACTGGAAGCAGGGGAACTATGGGGAACAGAGTTATAGTAGCTTTGTAAAAAATTCCAAAGCTTTCATATTTACATGTAACTGATCAGTGATACTGAAGTGTCAACCATTTATTCAAAGCAGCGTTAAACTGTCACCTTCCTGCTGTGTAGTAACGCTGTGTTGTTAGTCAAAAATAGCTCCAAACCTACAAAGTTTTGTGTGTATGCTTCCTCTTTAGTTCTTATTTCTGTGCGTGTCAAACAAACAAAAACATCTCTGTATTGGACATACTGTAAAAATGTCAGACTGTGCCATTAAATAATTCTTCACATCAATGATAACATGCAAATGTGATTGTGTGGTTATGTGATGTTTAACCCTGTTGGAGTGGGCGCCCCAAATGTACACTCACCACTTTGAATGCAATAACCAGTTAATATGAGACATTAAAAAAATACTGAGTAACATGCTTCTGTGCCTTTAACAGTCTTTGTCTGCTTGTCTGTTTGTGTTGGCTTCCAGGCATGAATGAATCCTGTTGGAGACTCACCTTGGTCCTGGCGAGTAAAGGTGCTCCTCTCTCCAGCAGCAGCTCCACTGCTGTGTCATGTCCACTCCGAGACGCACAGTGGAGGGGAGTGAGACCATCCTGCACAACATAGATACAACAAGCACAGAAGTCATAGGCATTAAACACATGCTGACACTGAGCTGGCTGGAGCTGGAGAACGAGCGAGTACATTTGTAGAACCTTTTTGTCCATGGTTTAATCTGAAAAAGACACAGACATGCAGGTGCAGCCAGTGAGAGTCTGAATCAAATACAGCTAATAGCACGAGTGTGCTGCTGCCTGGCACTCAACAAAATAACACTAAGCAGAGGTCAGGGTGTCCAGTGTCATAATAAATTTAATCCACTGTAAACAACATCAGTTTATATTCACATCTGTTGTCACTAATGGAGATGATAGTAATGAGCTCAGCATTTTCATTGTACTCACTCTTGTTTTAGCATCAATCTGAGAGCCACGGTCCAGGAGCAGGCGGACCATGTTCGTGTTTCCACGCTTCGAGGCCACGTGTAGGGGAGTGATCCCATTCTGCAGGAGGACAAAACATCCTTTTAGTGACATGCTTTTGCTTTCTCTAGATACATTATTCATTGAAATGTTTCATTAGATATACAAAAAAGTCCAATCCATAACACATGCATTTAGTTTAGGTTTTACTATATTTTTGTTGAGCATCTTGTGCAGACAAACTCAAACTGCACATGTTAAAGAAACTTTAAAGTGACTTTGGACTAAAAAAGTCTGAAACCATCCCAAACTGGAGGACGGGTGTGTCCTTTCAAACTGTTCAACCACAAGCAACCTCCTTTCAATTGGAAGAAATGCTTGTGAACTACAAATATGATGCGTGTTATTTATAGTATTTTTATCCACACATGGTTAAACACAGAACATCTGGATTTATTGTCTGACTGATATTTATTAATGGGATAAAAAAGGTCGGACCTGAAATGACAGTCAGCATTTTGAAGTGCTGACTTAGCTCAGGGTGAGGAGGAGGTGAAGGATTAGTTTTGAGAGTCTGGCCTTCTCAAAGACATGTGCCTGAATTAAAACCACTCTCCCTGTGTTGCATCTTGAGCTGAGGTCTTTCTTTGTGTGAGTGAGTGCTTGTACATGTAGGTCTTTGAGACCACACGCTGTGACGTGGAAAGAATGACACAAGGACTGAGAACTTCACATTTCCTGACTGAGCAACTCAGATTTTTTATGGCGACAGCAAGAGAGAAAACACGAGCGAAAGAAAATCTTGAAATACAATGTGGTGAATCTACAAAATAACCATGGAAAATACTAAAACAATTCAAGTTGTACAAAATCCAGTGAAACTTTTGACAACATACTGAGCATATGGAGATAATGAGCTGTAAGTGGTTTTGATAGCACAGCTTGGTAATAACGGGATAATAATGTGGTCATACTTAGGAACAAGCGGGGTAAGTACAAGTATTACAAGGTAATAGGGGTGACATTTCTGTTATAACAATGTAACAGGGTTAGTATGGTGAAATAATATAACCCCCAATTACCCTCTTATTGAAATATTACCCCAATTACCGTGTTATTACCTCTATTATCTTTTTTTCCAATGTGTTACCTCACTATTACCCCATTGCTACCGAATTTTGAAGTGCTACCAATGTTTTGTGCTAATTGCATTTGCATAGTTTTACATAGGATGTGCAATGTGCTCATTGTAAGTTGTAAAGGTTTTCAGATATATATGAGATTAAACCAAACAGCTAATAGTGCTGAGAGTCAACAGCCTACAGTATTGTGCTTTTATTTATTGTGCTTTGTGTTTCAGTAGAGTTTCCCGTGAGATCAAGGTGCCTGCTTATTTGGGTGGTGTCCTACCCTCGCTGTGAAGTCGACTGCTGCTCCTCGGTTCAGCAGCAGCGTGGCCACGTTGACGTTCCCATAGTGGGCAGCGATATGCAGGGGCGTGAATCCACTCTGGAAGACAGACAGGAAAGAAACAGACACACAGAGAGGAGGAGAAAAGTCAGAGAGTAGCTTCCACTTCATATACTATTACTTTGACCTGTGCCTCTTAACCTTAAGTCTTCCCAGCATGCAGCAGTCGCATCAAGCATCACAGGTGAACAAAACAGAAACTGAAAATGTGAAAGTCAGTCAGTACCATGGAGCACCCACGCACACAACCCCAAAACACACTCAAGACACGTCACTTCATGCAGATTATCAACTACAGAAACAAAAAGAGCTTTCTTTGGTTTCGAAATCAAATTTAAAATGAGAATGACAAAAACAAAAGCAGAACAAAGAGACGTACAGTACACACAGATTGTCATCAATATTGACATGTAGATGGACAAATGAAAATGTTCAATCAAATTATAGTAAAATCATGAGCTGACACATAACAAGTAGGGAACATTTCCCATCAACACCAAAGTGCACTATGTTAACTGTACGTCATAGAAGTACTAAAGTTAGCAATGAGAAATACATGAGAAAAGTTAGAGATTGCAGAGCAGGTTGGAGTAGTTGTGAAATTCTTGCCTTACCTTGCCATTCTGTAAGTATGGTCCGATTTAATGTGAAAAAGTTGTTTACAAAAGTGTAAAGAATACAGTGACTAACGTGATGGTTTCAAAACTTTACACAGTCAAAAGCTTCGGATGGTGCAAATTAAGTTAGCAAGGATGCAACATGCTGTTCAGTGCAACTGTGTGTATTCTTTGGCAAAGCAGGTGTAAAAGCTACACATGCCATTACTGATTAACACTGTATGTAACAGTACAAGAGTAAAAACCAATCATTTGAAAATACTCTATAACAAAGCATGCATTTAAAATGCGTAGTCAGGAATGTGTTGGATATGTGATGGAAGACCAGGATTGCCACGATTAAAATGAAATCATTTCATCAATTTGAAATTTCATCTGTCCTTATATGATGGAATTAAAATGCATAAATCTAATTTGGATTTTTAATGTCTGAAAATGCATAATTACAACCAACATTAAATAGTGTACCACAAACACTGCTATAATTAACCTGAACATGAAATTAGTCTAATGTTTTCAAATAATTAGACAATGTTCAAACTAAAGATGAAAATGAAGCAGCAAACTAGAACAAACTATTTTGAAATATAATATAAATGAAAATGGCCTTTTTCATGATCATTTTCATAAGAAACATGGCAGACCTGCCTATTTTGTCCACTGTTCTGGTTTCCGGGCAGAAATCAGGTTATTATGAAAATGACCAGTATAAAAAATACCATTAAATTTTATTGGAACCATGGTTAAGCCCAGTCCAGTTTTTTACTTCATTTTGAAGATTGCATTAATTGTCTTGTGATGTTAAAATGAAATTTAAATTTAAGGTGTCTGCAGGGAAGGATGAGTAAATGTTGGACTTTTGGATGGGTAAATATTGTATTAACAGGTCGAGTACACGACTTCAAGACTGCTTCTTAAATTTTGACTTTTTGCAGCCTTAGTGCATATTTATTTGTGCTATCACATACTTTTTTAATCAATACATTGTCCGACTGAGGTTCTGGTTTCAACCACCTACAGTAATTTAACAGTCACCACCATTAGGACTTAGAATAATAATAATAATAATAATATAGTAATATAGATTGGGATCTATTTGTCATGCTCACACATGAACAATTACATTTCAGTTTAATGATTTTATTTTCATTTTGGCAGCTCTGGACGTCCATGCATTAGGAGCTGTATATTATAATATTTTCAGTCAATCATCAATCACCAATATTGTTTTAAACTAGGTAGTTCATAGTGCATCTTTCTACAAATCATGCAGCAACATAAATAGACACATTTACAAGAGAAACAGACAAAATGCATCCAGAGCTGTTCCAAAAATGCATCAGCAATGTATTTATCAAATCAAAACCTTAAAAGAGGAAATTCAGACAATTTAAAGAAATCCATGAACTGTGCTTTATCAATCATGATGTTGTTTATGATGATAAAAACGAAAGAGGCTTTCTGAGCCAGTGATAAAGTAAATACATAAACTAAACAAAGAGAATAAAAATGTATACAGTATATGAATGAACAGAATCATCAGTGTGTCCAGTGCCCGAGCGCAAGACACATGACAGTAGCTTGGCCATTCTTGTCAGCCATGCATGGTGGCCTCTTTATTATACCAAACCAACACAAACTGTGAAACTGTGAGATGAATGAACAAAATAAATGGTGGAAGGAAAGAAAAGAGGAAAAACAACGGGATGGGACTGTATAGTGAACATGAGGAGAATTAAAGGAACATGTGTATACCTCAGTAGTCCTATTGACCATCATCTGTAGCAGGAGGAGTGAGGAAGGGAAACATCTGTTTAGTCAGGCTTACATGACTTTATGTTGCAGCTGGATTCACAGCAGTTTGGAGGCAGCTGTGCAGTAAGACACTAAACTGGCAAGTGACGTGGCTGGGGTGGGTCACTTCTCTTTAAAGTGCTCTGATAGTGCAGCTGATGTCAAGTTCACACAGAGGTGCCGTCTGTCACGGAGAATAAGGTCTCATAGGACTGCAACTAATGAGTGTTTTTATTCTATTTTTATGCCTCCGGCCCTGGCTATTGTCAATGCGGAGGCATAAAAACAGAATAATAGAATATGCAGTTGAGGAATAAATTATTTAAAATTATGTTTTCAGGTTGTCCATCCATACGTAGAGCCACACGATTCTTGTGAACGAAATATCAAAGGAACGCTGGGAAGGAATTCCTTCAAATTTAGCTTATACTCAGTGATGAACTGATAAGATTTTGGTGGCCAAAGGTCAAGGTCACACTGGCTTTATGTGAATGCAATATATGAAGAACACTATGAAGGAATTTCTTAAAATTTTGTACAACTGTCCCATTAAAGTCAATGATGATATATTTTGGTCAAAGGTCAAGGTCGTATTGACCTCACCTTTATCCAGTCCTTGTGAACTGATATGTTAGGAATGCGCTGAGGGAATTTCTTCGGATTTGCCAGAACTGTCCACCTGAACTCCGTGATGAACGGTTTAGACTTTGGTGGCCAAAGGTCAAAGGTCAAGCTCGGAGTCACCTCATGTTCATCCAATTCTTGTTGTGAATCTGATGTCTCAGGAGTGCTGTGAGGGAATTTCTTCAAATTTAGCGCTAAATTTAGCACAAATTGTCACTTGAGGTCAAGGATGAACTGATTCGATTTTGGTTGTCAAAGGTCAAAAGTCAAGTTCACTGTGCCTTCATATATGTCCCATCCTAGTCAATGCTATATTTCAGAAACGCCTGGAAGGAATTTCATTATATCTGGCACAAACATCCGCTTGGACTCATGCATAAACGTATCTAAGTCAGGACAGACATGTATGTAAACTACAACATCACTGGTTAGCGGAACCATACAACCACAATGCCGTTATTCAAATTATTATTAATCTCTTTGCATTGCAACTGTTGATGAGAAATGTAAGAAGTGCAAAGGCGTTGATGACTGACAAACTTTGCATTGTCACGTGAGCAAAAAGTGATCGACCTGGTCAGTCATTACTGTTTTGGTCAAAACTACAGTATCTTCTACTGTGCTCAGAATTTTATTCTTTCTATCTTTCTTTCTTTATTTATTAATTATGTTTTATCAGTAAATTAAAAAGTTGAACTTGTAAGGAATAATTTGGCCATTGTCAGAACAAGGATTTTGCTGCTAAAGCTTTACTTGGTCTAGTGTGACTGGTGGATTATGGAGGCTAATGTTAGCGAATGCTGCCAATAGATGCTGCTGTGTAACTGAGTAACTTCATGGTTTTTCAAGCATACAGTTTGCTTAGCATGTGACATATAAACGTTTTCTGATTAAAGTAAAAGAAGTTGTAAAAAGGAAAAATCTAATATGTAAACAGATCATTGGTGATATCTGCCACCAGATTGTCCTCCCAAGGTATGTGAATAGAACTGTGCCCACTGCATGACAGCAGTATGTGTTTAAGAGTATGAGTGTGACTGTACTTGCTGCCATTTATAGCAGTTCCCCTGTGTGCCTTCAGAATGAGTCATATTGAGCAGGGCTGCACCACAACAGCTGAACCACATATGGCTTTATACTCAAATACATGCATATACCATGTCTCACTGCTACTGCTTAGTTGCATAACAATTTACTAGATGGCTTTGTCGAAATATTCTGTAGCTACTGCACAAGCAATAGTTGTAGTTCATTTTCATTGACTGTTGATTCACTCTAGTCACGTCACTTAGAGCCACCATCCCGTATCAGAGGAACAGTCACAGTGAAAACTTTGTGAGTTCCAACCAATACCGGATTAATTGTTAAAGGTCCTTTCACCCCTTGTTAATGATCAAACTGTGTTAGAAACAACCACCCCCACCCCACTGGTTGCATGCAGCCTTAGATATCACCACCATACAACCTGCAGACAGTGGCACACTCCATGCAGTGGACAGTGCTACACTTAGACATCGGTGCATCAAGTGATGAGGGAAGTGTGTAAGAGGAAGCGTTTACAGAAAAAAGGGAAAAGGAGGGAGAGACCAAGTTAGTGGCAGGAGTGTCATGGCAGGCACACAGACACTGAATGAAAGAGAGAGAGAGAGAGGACATTGATGCATATACTGATGGAAGCACAAACAACAACATACACAGGTATACAACCTCACAGGAATAAATACACCATGACAAGTTTGTGGTCTTTGGCGATACACTAAATCATACATATACTGTGTATTTTCAGGGGCCGTGTTTACACCTGTTGTGATTTGTACCTGGATAGAAAAAAAACACTTGTAGCGACACCAAAAAGTCTGATACAGTGAACTCTGAAATCTGCCAGACCACCTCCACAGTTGAGAAAACTTACCACATGTAAAAGTATTCATGATAGCATTCAGTTGTTGCCATCTATAACAACCCTTATGACACTTTAAGTAATGCTGCACAAATCTGGCTCCAACAGGCCTGTATGTGCAATGACATAAAACATTAGTGGCATATAAAGAATGCAAAAATGACTTTGAATCCAGTTTATTTCTGAGGCCTGGTGCTTTTGTTACATCCAGATCCTAGTCTAGTAACAAATTCAGAGAACGGGACCAACAACAAGACCCTGTGATTATGACGAAACTATATCATGAACGATCAGATTATCTTTCTCAGATACAGATCACATTTTAGTAACAGATGTAAACAAGGTCTGTCTATTCAAAGATACAGATACAGTTCGGCCAAATTCACTATAGACACAGAAACCCAATAACTTCCTCATAAGCATAGTATTGACACACTTTCAAAAAACACATCGCACCACATTAGCATGACTTGCACACATGCCAGCCTTTCTGAACCACACAGTACTATGGGCATACCTTCGACTGGACGTCAGCGTTGTGGTCGTTCTGGAGGAGCAAGGCAGCTGACTTGGTGTCGTCCTTGCGCGCAGCAATGTGCAAGGCAGGTAGGCGGACCTTGCCTTTAGTATCATTCTCCAGTAAGATAGAAACCACCTGGTTGTGGCCCTGTTGGAGGGCGATGGCCAGAGGGGTGAAGCCATCCTAGATGATAGAAGGCAGGAAAGAGAAGGTACAAGAGAAGAAAGGTTAAAATGATTAGCCACATCTTGTTTTCAAGAAATCCTTGATCTGGGAATTTTCAGTAAAAGTAGGTCTTCAATATGAAAACTCTGTGTAGGCAGTTTCAATTATGATGTTGACTTGGGCTGTAATGATTCTCCAAATCAATGGCTCGGTTCAGACCTTGGTTTTTGTTTTTTTAGGGATGTGGACTTTCAAAACACAACTGCCTTATATTCTGTACTGTCCCTGAACGCATGACGTGATAGACTCATGCTATGCCTTTTATATAGACAATGTTTTTTAACATTCTTTTTTAACATACAGTAAAGCCAATGCACAAACACAAGTAATAGGTCCTCTTATGACAAGAAATAACACATTTCTGGGATACTGTGCCAAATTTGAGGGTGTTGAGGGGGCTTTATTAATATGTGGAAAAATCCACTGCGACTGTGAGGTTGTACAAGATTTCCACTGTGCATGTAGCTTGTATCTGAGCAAATGGTGATAAAGTTGATCTTCTCCTTGTCTTTTCATCTAGCAAACCTAGCACCAGTTATCAATTATGCTGTTAAATATCCCAACATACAAAAGAGGAATTAGCACAAAATGTGGTGCTTTTTAGCCATGTTAGTCGGTCATTCCGTCAGCCACTGTCTTCAGAAATACTGGATGGATTGTTATGGATTTCTGTACAGACATCATGATTTCCAGGGGATGTGTTCTAATGATTTTAATGCAATAACTCTAGCACCACTGGCATCTTGTCATTTTTCCTGGATGGACTGTCACGAAATTTGGTACTGACATTCATGTCCCCACAGGAAGAATCCTGATGACTTCTGATGATCCTGATGACTTTTTTGTGAAAAAAACATAATAAAAATCATCCAATCCAATATTAGGCAAATACAAACTCACATGAACAACAACATATACTTTTTTCCACCATGCTATTATTTATTTAACCAAAATGAAGCCAAAAAGTAAAAGCATGTGGGTAAACTAAGTTGACACAGTAGCTTGGAGATCCACCTTTAGCACCACCTTCCTCAATGACTTTATCACTCTCACACATTACATCACATCATCATCATCACATTGTTGTGGAGGAATTTTGTCCCGTTCTTCTTTACAACATTGTTTCAATTTATTGAAGTTTTTGAGCATTTGCTTATGCACAGCTCTCTTAAGGTCCCACCAAAGCATTTCAATTCGGTTGAGGTCTGGACAGTCATCCCAAAACTTTGCTTCTTTTATTTTTCAGCCATTCTGATCATTCTCCCATTGCATGACCCAATTTCGACCAAGCTTTAGCTGTCGGACAGATGGTCTCACATTTGCCTCTAGATTACTCTGGTATAGAGACAAGTTCATAGTTGACTCAGTGACTGCAAGGTGCCCAGGTCCTGTTGCTACAAAACAAGTCAAAACCATCACCCCTCCACTTCTGTACTTTACTGTGGGTATGAGGTGTTTCTGCTGAAATGTTGTGTTTGGTTTTCACCAAATATGGTACTGGGCATTAATGCCAAACCACTCCACTTTGGTCTCATCTGTCTCAAGTGTTGTGATTTCTTCAGATGCAGTTTTGTGAACCTCAGTAGTGCTTTTATGTTCTCTTTAGACAGAAGAGACTTTTTCCTGGCAACCCTTCCAAATAAACCTTACTTGTTCCACTTGTAATTAATCTTTCTCACTGTACAATATTAAACTCAAACAAATTGTTTGGAGATGGTTTTATAAGCCTTTCCAGATTGACGTGGAGCAACAATTGCTTGTCTATGACCATAGCTTATGTTCTTCCCTCTCGGCATTGTGTTAACACACACCTGAATGCTCCAGACCAGCAAACTGCCAAAACTTCTGCTTTTATAGAGGTCTGCAAACCTGCTAAAGATCAGTTAGTCAAGGGCTGATGATTAGCAGCACCTGGCTGTAACTTACACGTTTAAATGCCATGGGAGCAGTAAGGTGGTAATAATGCCCATGTTTTTGTTCTTCTTGGCTTCATTTTTGTTAAATAAATAATGGCATGGTGAACAAAGTTATATGTTGTTGTTTGTCTGAGGTTGTATTTGCCTGATGTTAGCACCCGCTACAAACCGATTATTTTTATTTGTTTTTTTTTTTTTACATAAAAAAAATTATGAAAAAAAAAAACAGAATTAAAAGAAGGAGTACTAACTTTGGAACATGACTGTATGTGTGACGCCACAGTCATTTTAAATATATACACACTCTCACCTCTGTAGCAGTGCTCTGGTTCCCTCCATTCTCCAGAAGGTATCGCACCACATCCAGGTGATTCTCCTGGGCGGCCATGTACAGAGGAGTGAATCCATTCTGCAGCACACAGTCAAATGCAAGAGGCTGGTAAATAAACTAGAGGTACTAACAAAAGGTACTATTGTCAAGAGGCTGACAGTAGTGGACTACAGAGGCTCACCTGAGACTGTGCGTTGATATCAGCTCCTCGTTTGACCAGGATCTTCACTACTTCAGTCTGGCCAGCTAGAGAGGATATGTGGAGTGCTGTGTTTCCTTTCTGGATTAACAGAGAACATAGAAGACCATTTAGAACAAAGACTGATTTCTAAAATAATTACCAATACAATACAAAACAATACAATACTTCCTATCAGTCTTTTCTGTATGATATAACCTTATTAAAAGATGCTATAATGGTAAATGGTTCCGCTATAAACTTATGCTCTGCAATAAAGAGTAGCATGCTGATGAATCCCAGACTTAATTTTTTTAAAGTAAATGCTAATGAATGTGTCACTGATGAAATGCTGTGGCTCAGAGCAGAATCTCAAACGAGTCTGTCAGATCATTAAGTTCCACAGTGTTTGGTGCTTCTCCTCCAGTTATTTTTCACAATGTTTTCTGTATTAAATACACAGTTAACAGACTACAAATATGATATCATGACATAGTGTTTACTCAAAGGCACCAAGGGTTCAAGGTTCAGTGTTTGTACCATGACGCACCAACTTACCAAGTTCAAAGTTAGACAGATAGTCTTAATATGTACAGTAGATACTGTACAGATTGTAAAGCTCCTTGAGGCAAATTTGTCATTTGTGATTTGAGCTATGCATAGAAAAACTGACTTGACTGTTTAGTGCTGCTGTTAAGCAACAGTGAACAGTGTAGTATGTAGTTGCACTTTGGAGCTACACCAAGAAAAGTCACAGCACTGGAAACTTGCTCAGTAATGTAATGGATCTTGAGCTATGATCAGCATAGCTTGCGTATCTGTCCTCTATCTTTACTACTCCACTATCCATATCATTTTCCTTTAGTGCTCCACTCTCTCCTCAACTTTACTTCTACAATTTAAATCATCTCTAGAAGATTTTTTTATCTTGATGAATGATGTCAGTTCCAAACCTGAAACTGATCCCAAAATATATTTCCTTAAAAATCATTTCCAAGAATTTTCAAAGATTTTTTTAACCTGTTAATTCATTTCTATTCTCCATAGCATTAAATTGTTGTTCTGTGGCCCAAAATTAATAATAATTAATATTTATATTAATATTTAATAGTAATTAAATAAGAATATAATTTAAAGTTAAAGAACTAAAACTTCTACTGTTGCGGCTACGATATCACTGTGGGTATGATCAAGAACTAAATCTCAACGATACAATTCAGAACATCTACACTGAGTGGTCTCTGAGGCACAGAGTGCCTGTCAGGTGTAGTGTTTCAGGGGATGGTGTTGGCTCTCAGAAGAAAATTTAACAGCCATGGAGCTGTAAGTCCGGGCTGGTTAACATATCATGTGGATTCTGATCCAGTAACCAGAGGGCTGTTACAACTAGATTTGGGAATGACTGTCAAATGATGAGGAGATTGTTGAAAAGGAGGCTCAGAGGAATTTGGTAGTGTGGGGATATTCTATCACAAATTGTATCCCACAAAGACAGATCACTAATCTTTTTTTACCATCTGATGCAGTGCCATGCTTTAGAGCATGCACAATGCAAGACTTTACGGTCCCAGACCCCCTAAAAAAAGTGACACAATGATTTCATAAATGCAACAGCATACTTTATTGCAAAGGACAATGCCAATATCTTCACATCTCACTTAGTGCTAGTAGAGTTAAAAGGAACCTTTAAGCTTGACAGAAAAAGTGATTTGAGTTATAGTGCGATATACTGTATATTGATATTGATATCAACTGATTTAAACTTGGATTCAAATGTGACAATTTTTCATATTGCACAGCCCTAGGTTTTAATTTCTGAAAATGTGTATTTTTTAAAGCATGTTTGAAGAAAATTTATACAGTATAACAATATGCAATGTAAAAAAGATAACAATTGTTCAAATTCCATTCTTTAATGCAAAAAGTTACAAATATAACCAACTACACTAATATTTACAGTTGTTTCTGGAAACTTGGAAAACTTTATGCTACTACTGACCATTTATTTCAAACTATAACTTTTACAACTTCCTTTTTCTTTTCGAATGTAATGATTTACTGCATTTATGAATATTAGACTTGGTAATGGCTTCCAATCACCAAAGTTCTGCTCATGCTAACATTTTAAATTTGCAGTAGAGGTGGAATCAGTTCAGTGGAATGTTTAGACAAATTTGTGTTATTTACCAAATGCAAACCAATTGGTAAGGTGCTTGCACTCCCCGCTTTTCTGAACAACAACAAAAAAACAAGTGTGGTTTGCAGATATTTGTGGGATAAATTTTAAAGGTAACCACGAGCCTCGACAGCAGCACCAGTACTACCATAGATTTTACATTAAGTTCCTAAAACCCTACTTCAAGCTAGCTGCCCAATTCCACTAGTACCACGTTTTGCTGGGACATGAGGGTGTACTTTTGCTGTGCCAGTTTCTGGTGAGAACAGGCTTTAGTGAGAAACGAGCATAAATCATTGTGGTTAATTAAAGGAATAATGCCCATACCCAACACTTGTAATAGCTTTAGACTGTCAGATAAGGTTAAGAACTCACCACTGAACACTGTTATGAGCGCACTAGAAATTACTGTGTACTCTACATATACTATTATCATACTATTTTTCAGGCTCTTCTCTAAAGGAATTGAACTTTACTTAGTAGGAAGTTGGCTTATCTTACCTTTGTGGCTGAATCCACTGCTGCACCTCTGTCCAGCAGCTCCTGGACCAGGTCCACATGGCCTTCCTTGGCTGCTAGGTGTAGTGCATTAAGACCATTCTGTAAAAAGTCAAGAGAGGAAATGTCAGACCTGAAGTGCTAGGACCCAACAACAAGAAAGTACAAAGACAGATCCGATTGGAAAGAGAAGGGTTTACCTCCTCTTCCAGGTCATTAACTAACAGAGCCTGCCTCATCTTTTGAACATGTGAATGGTTCTTCTTCACTCTTACACGTGGAGGGACAGACTGAAATATCAAAGCTGGCTATCAAAGCTGAGTTAGATCTTGTGCCATGTTATGCTGTTGTGGAGCAGAGCCAGTCCTGGGTATGAAGTTATAAATATGTGTTTGTGTGTCTCCGTATGTGTGCAGGTCAAACTAATTTTCTGTCCTAATCTACAGAACTTACTGCCTGGTGCTGATCTGTGATGGAGCACTCATGACCTCTATTAATATCTGTATTGGGCTTTTGAGTGTCACATGCTGCTTGGCTGGGGGGAGGAGATGGGTGACACTTGCTTGGCTGTTCTGTTATGCAACCACACACACAGAGGCAGGAAAAAGTTAGGAAACCTCTAAGCACTTCTGTATTTGCATTATCTGTTAGATGTTTTCTTCAATCAAATGGTTGTAAATCAATCACAAAACACACAAATAATTAACAATTGATTTTAAGCATATCTGCACACAGAATAATGGTCAAATCAAAGTTCTGCTGTTCTGGTTGGGCAGTGTTCCCCATCTCTTCGGTCCAGCTTCTACCACACCAGCTTGATGGCGTTCTGATGATCTGATGATTGAGCTGGCAAATCTATCACAAAGAGTAAAGAGTATTCTAGCATCTACTTTCTTAGATAATTCATACACAACCAGGAATGCTTGGTGTCACTGTCTTGCTGCAAATGACGTTTTCCCCAATCAGTCAATGTCCAGAGGGATGGCATGCCTCTTCAGTAAAAAAAAAGCCTGAAAGACCATGGCACCACAGAAAACAACTAAAGTGGATGACGGCAGAATTCTGTCCACGGTGAAGAAGAACTCTTTCACAGCATCTAGTGTCATTGTCAAATGACACTAGATGTTATACCTCCAGTCAAGAAACGCTTCACGAATGTAAATACAGCGGCTTCACAACAAGGTGCAAAACACTGGTAACACTCAACAACAGAAAGGCCAGAGTAGACTTTGCCAGAAATCTCCTAAAGTCCAAAAAAATACCTGAACAGTTCTGGAATAATTCAATTCAATTCAACTTTATTTATATAGCACCAAATCACAACATAAGTCATCTCAAGGCACTTTACAGTGTAAGGTTTAAGACCTTACACATTATATAAATATAATAGACTGATGCTTTACACGTCATTTGTTAATTGTTATCATAAAAAATATTGATCAGCTTTAATAGAATGAAACTAATGAAATAAAATAAATATGAATGTTATTGGTTCACCTAGTTTCCTCCTCTACTCTTCCAAGTGAACAGCACTGATTCAATAACCCTTTGAGCAGTGAAAGCTTTAAGCTGCAGTGTAAAAAGAGTCAGCGAGTTGATAAATAATTTCTTCTGTCACTGTCAAACTAAACCCAATCACACAGCCCTCTGCTGCTGATGCTCCCATTTGCTTCCTAGGGTCCCAAAGAGACTGAATACTTGTCCTAGAATCATCTGACCCTAAGGTTTTCTACAGCTGGCAGGGACATCTGTTCAGCAGCAGAGGAGAATGTATTCAAGCTAAGTCATGCTGCTACTGGATCAATTGACATGTTCGTGCACCTGCCAGCCTTCAGCTGTGTGTGTGAGTGTTTTTTAAGGTGCTCTGTGGTTTGATTTTTTGAATGGAAGTTCTAAATTAAATTAAAATGAGGCATTATGCATCCCATGATGCATAGCAAAAGCCAATGTTCAGGCCTCATGCAGGTAACAACATGTCCTTCATGTAGTGAGGGAAGTTAGGTTATGAAGACATGGGTGATGAATGGGCATGTACAGACCCAAACCCTAAACCTAGCACAATCTAAAAATTAAAATTCATGTAAATTCCAAATTGTGTCCTCCTGATGAATTAAAGCATATTTTTGTTTTGGTCTTCACTAATCCCAGTGAAATATATGTTTAGCTGTTATATAATCTACAAAGTGGTGAATTTTCACAATAATAGGGAAGCTCATTGCATCCATCAATGAAAAAAGTAGAGTTAATTATCAGGGCAGACAATGGCTCTGACTTTGACTCATTTAATCTTCTTTTCTGTCTTTATTTGAGACACTAGTATGATATTAAACTTACTGGGTACTGTGGATGGTATTATTAGTATGTAAACATTGCGGAGGCTAGTGATGTTACATTCATGAGCGCTGTGTAATTCCACTCTTACCTGCTCCAAATTCACTTGTCTGCTCCTAAGATAAAGATTGAAGTTAAAGTCCTTGAGACTGTTAGACTGCTCTCTTCATTCAGGAGCCAGTATGGAATACTTCATGGACACAAAGTAATGAATTTAAAATGTATCAAAGCTGGCTTTGCAGTGTCTTAGAGAACAGTTTGATGCAATGCTGTAATTTCTGTCTGCTTGCAGATAGCTGCGTACACCTGTAATTCCTTCACTGTATCTTAGGTTCCATGTAGCGCCTTCCCCTGGGTGGTTAGGGTGACGAACCCGTCTAAGACAATGTCTTTACAGAAACCCAGGTCCCAACTTGCTGTGCCACATCCATTCCTATGACAAACTAAACCCAGATGGAATCTGATAAGCTGATCAGGGTAAATGCTCTGTCTGTGTTGCTCTCCTATAGTGTCAACATGTCTGTCAATCTCAATGCCCACTTCTGTGTCAGATCTATCTATATGAGGCGCTTTGTACTCATGGTCCGGTTTAGATCTCAGTTTCTGAGACAAACAGCAAAGAACTTTATGGGCTTTATTAAATCAACAATTTGAAACACTAAACTCTACTGGGCTCTGAGCCCTTGAGAAACACAGATGACTTACACTATGTACTTCTCTGAACACCTCACAACACACTCATAGCATGAGAGCTGATACTAAAAGGAGACTCATGCTACATCTCCTTATTTGTTTTAATGCACAGCCCATACATGAAGGCATGTGAACTATTATGTTGCACATTCTGTCTCCATGTCGAAACTGTTACTCCCTTAACACCTAGGGATTCCAGACTCAGGCTGTAATGTAAAAGTAAAAGATAAAGGGCTGGTCTAAAAAAGTAAATACTAGCTCTAAATTCTTATTAGCACTCATACAGGAAAGTCCCCTATGTATCAAAAAACATTTACTACTAACTAATGAGACCAGTACTGATACTCCATCACAGTAATTGAGTCATTAAGGTCCTATGGGTGTTGACTGGTGCAGCTGTACATTTTGATTGATGTTAGTCTTTTTTCATCAAGACTTTCAAAAAGACGTCACTGCCAAACATTAATAACTTTAACCTAGTTTAACCTCAAGTCTGATAACTCCATGTACAGAGGGAACATTTTAATGTTAAACATACTTTTTCTTAACATCTTGATGGTTGGTTTACCCACATCAACACTGGTAATCATTATTGATCACTGAAGTATATGTACTCTGAAACCTCATAGGCTTTTGAAATATGAGCATGCCATATTTTTATACATTCACATCCATTTACAGAAATTACTTTCAGTGACATTTCCAGATGTCATAGAGAGTGCCTGGCTTCTTCTGAATACTCCCTTGATGATTCTGTCACCCCTGCATCTTAGAACTGACATTTCATGTACATTTCATTGGGGAATGTTGCATTTTTATTTAAGGTCTGGACTCGACCCATCAATTCTTAACTGACACTGAACTGACATTTCATTGTGGGAAAAACTGGATACTAGTCATGCAGCTACCTTACAGTACACCACAGCAACAGATCTATAAGCTTGTCTCTCAAGAAACTGTCACTGCTCCATCATAGACTTGATATGATATGAATTTCATCTTAAATTTCCCTTAAGGAAGGTGTGTAGCAGTCAGATGATGAAAACTGACCCAACAGCTGAATTTGCTGATGAAGACAAGTAGGTCAGAGACTTCCTGAAAAAGTTAGTGAATTTGATCAAAAATCAATTATTTTATATATAAAAGTCAAGATGGAAATTTCAAACTCAAGTATACATTTGCTTGAGAGCAATGTGGAATAAGAGAGAGATATGAGTAATACAAGCTCAGTGTCATCTATGTCTCTGTCATTTGTCATTATTTTTTAAAGTAAACCCTGCTTATTTTCTTCACCTCATTTACATAAAACTTTAACAGTTTAGTTGTCAGTGGGACAGAAGTATAGCTTGAGAGAAACATGCAAACAATTGAGCTTCAAGGGCACAGGTGTTCAATGCCAACATTATTCCTATCAGTTATCTCAAAAAACGGTTTTTAATGGCAACTGGACTTGTTTTAGTTCCTTGACTACGTTTCACCCTTCCATTCCAGAGGGCTTT
>JAUMHL010000011.1:17056822-17069702 GCA_032362345.1 Sandelia bainsii
AAGTCCAGTTGCCATTAAAAACCGTTTTTTTGAGATAACCATGACCTGGATGACTGAGAATCTTCACAGATATTCCTATCAGTTGTTATCAGAAAAACTCCCACACACCACAGAGCCACCAGCAAATGTTAGACTTCCACTCCATGTGACTTTTGTTTACTGGGCTGGTGATTATGACTGTTGCCAGGACAGGACTGTTTACAACATCTCCTCTCCCCTTGCGCCCCCATGTCAATGGCTGGAATGCTAATGGGCTAAGAGGAGACTAGATACTGGCTAGACCTAAATAAAGAAACTCCCTCTGATCAGAAGCATTCTCCCCTACAGGAATCTGGTGTAGAAATTGTGCGTATGTAGATGAGTGGTGGACAACACTAGCACATTAGCACGTAATTCATTCTGTGTGTTAATGCAATAAAGGATACGTTTAAGATATGCTTTCTAAAAGGAACAGTCATGTTTATCAGCTAGTTACAAGCTGAATGTTCCACTTTTGAACCTCTAAGAAGAATGAACCCCCCATAAAGCTTATCTGTTTGCTTAACACAGAGGATGCTAGTTAGAACTATTAGACTCACTTAACAGTTATATTAAAGCTGCACTAATCAATTTTATCCAGAAATTGATCAGATGACTATGTATAATGTTAAATGTGTTGCTCACAGCGACAAATTCACAAAGCATTATAAACAATTCTGGAAGTGCTCTCAGCTACACTGAACATTTTAGCATATTTTAGGTCACTGTTTTGGTTTTAAAGTTTTGTGAATGACATAATGTTATCTCTCTCCTACCTGATTGCAGGTACTGATGTCCACTCCTCCTTTCAGATATTCCAAAACCTTGTCAATGTTCCCTGCCCTCGCTGCTCGCAGGAAACTGGTGTTACTGTCCGACTGGAAGTCACAAACAAGAAAGACATAATAGTCAAATCACATTATTTTTTGTCAGTGGCTGTCAAATAAAATGGTAGTCACATAATTTAGCCACTGTGCCTGAATGAGTCACATTTGTTCCTCAAAGTGGTTCCTGATTTAATTGCTTTTAATTGAGATGTGAGTCATTTTCTTAGGTTTGTGGTGAAAAGTCCATTAACCTGACTAGAATTAAATAGAGTCACAGCACCCGGCTGTACATTAAATCAGTACTCAGTAAGCAAATTGTCATTTAAAACAAATGCAAAAGTCTTGTGACATGGTGTCCTGCATGGTGTCCCACAAGGATCCATTCTTGGTTGATTTTATCTTTTATCTTCATACACTTAGTTCTATCATCAACAAACACTACACAGATGACTATATAAGATTATCTTGTCCCGGGCACAGGCAAGACTGTCAGCTGGCCTGAACATGAGCACTTTACATTCACTGTGAATCCGCCTGAAAGATGTTGCAAAATGTCCTGCAGTTAATCAGGAATAAGGGGTCAAAATATTAGTCATATCATAACATATCGCTCCATTTCCACTCCACCTTTCCAGCTTTGCTCCCAGGTGAAAAAGACTTTAACTGTCTCGCACAAGAATAATATGAAATCATTTCAGTCTATCAACCGCAAACATTTATCAGATCACAGGAAAGTCATCTGTTTAGCTTAGTAAATTAAATTAGCTCAAACAGTTGTTATGTTTTTACTTATTTTGTTATGTTGTTGTTTTATCAGTGTGTAAACTGTTGGAGCTGCCTTTAAGTTGACATAATGCTTTCCTTGACAAATAAATTTGAACTTGAAGTTGAAAATCTTTAATCAATGGTAAAAACATGTATTATTCTCTATTTTTCTATAAAGGAAATTTATAGAAATGATAGAGAAGTATATCACAACAAAGCATAATCTGCAATCTATAACACATACTGTAGCTTTTGCTAAGTGCAAAATAATGTGACTGTCCCTGGTTGGGAAGGACATGTCCCCTGTCTGTTTTTGGATGCAGAGTGAGCCGCAGTTGGAAAGAGACCAGGACTGTAAGGAGGCAGAATGATTCAGCATTTTCCTCTTGGTCCCTTCACTAGCAAGCTAAATCCTCCTGGCTCACATACAGCTTGTTCAAAGCTCCCACTTCTTTCCTCCTCCTGTGGAAAAACACTGTATGATGCTTATTTTACTGCATTTAAACAGCATTTCTCCTTCTACAGGGGGGTCATAGGTCAGATACAGAAATACTATGCTACCATGCTGGAGTTAAGAACTGTCTTTCTCATGGACACGTCAGCATATGCTCAGTCTGTTTTCTTGCAGAGGAATGGTCTCTAATTGGCTATAAAAACTTTTCATTTGTTTTTCAGTATTTACAGAAATAAAATTTGAAGTTTGAACTGTCATTCCATTCATCACACCCTGTCACGTACAGCATCACCCTGGTGCAGAGATCAGAGAAAAGGACACAGTGCTGATGATATATAAAACCAGCATTGACAATGCAGCACTGAAGTTGACGTTCACATACAAATACCTCTGGTCTTATGATGTGGCTGACCTGCAGTCAGCTGCTGACTGGCTGCTGCAGAGAACTGCACTGCATCACTCTCACAGCAACTGGAAATTTCTGCAACACCGACACAATCACCTCAAAGAACCCGACTGGTCTTGATTGTTTGACAAATCTCACACATTTCTAGGTTCAAATTAAAGGAAGCCACTGATTCATGCCCACACACTGTCAAGTCAACATGCAGACTGTTCAAGATAGGAAGTCCAGTTGTATACAGTACATGATTGCTTTAAAAACCCTCCTTAGTATTAGATGTAAAAATGTCATCATGTGAAGTGAGTTGCATTTGCAAGCTCTCAGAAAAACAGAAACTCTGTAGGAGGGCTGGAATCATCTTTCAGGGGAGACTTGGGACAATCATGAGTTGGGGGCACATACTGACCACAACAATGAACCAAATACATTTGCTAGTTCCCTGCATAGACCTTTTAGTGTTTCAAAATAGCTTCTAAATATAGCTAAACAGCTTCAGCATTAGATAGAGCAGTATGGGAGGAGTTACTTTCAGTTTTGATAGAGCTAGGATAGCACTTCTACTCTTTGTGCTAAGCTATATCAAGGACTGACACTGAGTGTCTAAAAGTGGTACAGTCCAAATTCTAAATATTGGACAGCCCAGCTAACATGTTTTTGTTGTTTCACAATATATATATATATATATATATATATATATATATATATATACATATAACGGCCGAGACGTTTCAATCCAGAAAGTGAATGAAGGTTTGACGTGCGTCAACGCTGGAGAAATAGATCAGGGGCTAATCCTGCGAATGGTTGGACCCGCGTCGTATTTATACATATTTTTATTGTTGTATTTAATGTTTAATGTTTCTTTGTCTTTCATATAACTATTTGCACAATTGACTTATACAGTTTAAGATACTGCAAGGTATATATTATACATGATTATGTATATAACAATATGCACATTTCTTTTCAGGTTATTTTATCAGGATTTAAATCATAGAAAATATAAGCATTTTGATTCACAATAGAACAGAAAATGTTGCTACAATATTGCCCTTGACTGATGTTCATGCAGCCTCATACAGTACATGTTCTCACAAAGTCAGCATTGTTTTTTGCACAAAGCTGCCATTACTGTAATCACGCCTGTCTGATAATATCCTAACATTCCCCTCAGAGCTTCAGAGTCACATTATGCAAGAGCTTGCCCAAATCATCTTTCTGCGACTGACAGGTTGCTATAGTGACACTCAGACCAACAGGAGTCTCCGACAAGTGGGGCTTTTGAATAGAAAACGGAGAATGGTAGCAACCAGCATCCTACAGAAATTGTTTCATAACTCCTAAGTTATAAGGGGCTTAGTCAACTTAATTTGTCACTCTCTTTGATGGGGACGTTTTGAATGATGTGAAGGTCACAAAAAAACTGCTCACACTGCTTAAAGCTAGACAGTTACATTAAATGAAAAAAATTAGGTAAACAAAGGAACAACAGTCAAGCATGAAGGTCGCTGCTTTGTTTCTTTCACCACTGTTATAAAAAGAACACTTTAGTAAAGAATTAGAGTTAAGTTAAATTTAAAAAAACAACTACAACAAAGAATCACCAGCAACACTGCATTATACATATCACATATGATTGTGTTCTATAGGCTATGTCCTGTCTTTAACAATCTGTTCCTGCTCATGTTCCTGCTTGTGTCTCGACAGTCACTTCAGAGCATAATTGAACCTGCCAAGCGTGACGAAGCACAGTCCTAAAGCTCCTCCACCAACACATTACATCAAACATTGATTTACAAGGTCACTGTCTTCATCTGTGGAGCACCAGAAGCCGTATCAATAATGCAAAACTATCCTCCACCAAGCACTGCCCTCTCTGGAGGTTACCATGACAACAGGATTTTTCTGTCTGTCAGTAGAGCTAGCAAAGTAAGCACAGAAAAAATAAAGGGCATTAGGCACTAGAGCTGTCTATCAAGACATCCATGTATAACCTGTGAGACGGTGGCTCATGTATGTGTGCACTGTATGTGTAAGACTGTATTTTATCCTCTCAGGCTTTAGCAAAACAAAAGGTCATTGTAGTTTCTGACTGACTGTCATTGTACTGATTAGCTGATTAGTTTTTTAGGTAGCAACTATTTAGCGCTACTAAAATCATCTATTTACATACAGGTGTTAGCTTCGATAGCAGAGAACTGTGCAACAAAATGTGAACTATATTGACGTGTCAACATACTTTTGTTTTTATCATATTTGAAGTACACACAGACAAACTGTACATTAAAAACAGAAAGTTAACATAAAATAAAAAATAATGGTAGATATATTTTTGTACAAATATACTACCATATGTCCAAAAAAAAACTGAAAATACCAGGGAATATTGAGACACAAGAGTTAGCTTGTTACTTGTGTGTAGTAGACAATTATTTGTTTGTATAGCTAACATTTAAATATAATATTGATGCTAAATAAATATTAGATCATTGTTTTATTCGTTTAACATGAATAAAAAATTGTTGTTGTGTATTAACAAAGTAACTTGTGTAACTTTAGCTAGAGTGATGTTATGTTAGTAAACATTTGCATGAAGAACTTAAGTCAGGCTAACCCTTTAAAACACACGTGCTAAAGCTAACTAATTAAGCTGCATTAAGTTTTATATTTACCTCATTATTTAAGGTTTATATCCCTTTAAATCAGTAAATTTATGGCCTACTGCTGAATGTTTCAATTTCCAGCAAGAGTAGTCACCAGTTTTTAAGAGAAGGCAAGCTAACTGAAGTTAGATGAAGCTAACGTTACTTTATGCCAGCGCTAGCATTAGTTGCCCAGCACGAAAAACCATAGTTAGTAACTGGCTGGTTTTGGTGCTGGGCTGGCGAACATGGTGGATCATTTAACAGCTAAAGTGCTGAGCTGCCCCACAGAGCTAAAAGAAGAATGAATATTCTACTTACATTTGTTCTGGTGAACAGAAACACAACTCCAAATCAATGCTAGTATTGCTCTGCATGTGAAGGATGTTTGCTAACAGAGTTAGCCTTAGCTTTAGCAATTTAATATTATATCTCTGTCAGCTTGAGTTTTCCTGCCTTCTAGTGGTCAAACTAAATCATGTAAAGACATTTCCCCAAAAGCCTGAGCTACTAACTATTAACTTTAAAGTTAAGCAGCAGCCATTAATTTAATTATAACAAGGACACACACACACACACAAGTAGCAAATGTGCTCTTGTTGATTTGGTTGAAGGAGCACATCCTATTTCTGTCAGGACAGGATAACAGTATCTCTGTTTACTAGCAACTGTACCTCTCCTATTGGTGCTGGCTCTGTGTGTGTGTGTGTGTGTGCGTGTGTGTTTCTGATATGAAAAGCTCCTTTGGGTTGTGTTGCACACATTAGTCCATGAACACACCCACTGTGTTAGAAAAGCACTTCAGTGAACACAACCAATTATCATTACAACCAAAACACAGAGCGCCACACATTCAGCCAAATCAAATGCTGCTTTTCTTTCACAATGGAAGTGAGAGTTTTCCCCCCACAGTGATATTAGTGATAGAATAACACGCTAACAACCATTTGTACAGTGTATACAGTAAGTAGCCTGTTATTATTACCACATGACATATCTGGAACTATACAGCAGTAGATTCTGATACATTCACCACATCCACCTTCCCTGTGTTTCCATCTATGACATTATAAATAGAGTCAGCAGCCTTCAACATCAGAGCAGTCCCTGAGGACCTAGTCCACCAGTGCGAGACCAGGAGGACAGTTTTGGTAACACAGTTGCCTACAAACCCCAGGGTGAGTGGTTTGATTTCGGTTCCTCCTGGCTACATGTCGAGGTGTCCTTGGACAAGACACTGAAACCCTGTAGTAGTGCCGACATGTACTGTCTAGCAGCTTTCCAACAACAATTTCCCCAAAGGGATCAATAAAGTATGTTGTTATTATTATTATTATCATTATTACATTTACATATAAATGTGTATGGCTGATCGAAGCCACTCATGAAGAGGTAAATAAGAAATATCAAATATAGATAGTTAGTTTTTACAGTATATGTATATATATAGATTTAGTGTAAATACTCTAGACATATACATTGTATAATAAACACCTACCACATGACTTCTTTGTACACTGCACATCTATATAAAACTAAAAAGAATATAAATTATGTTTTTTATTTTACTTTTTGATTACAGAGAAACTGTATAGGGATGAAAAGTGATTAACTGATCAGAGTGAAAATTGCAATTCTAATGTACTGTTCTAATGTAATGTTACAAGCTGTATTTACCACCCATAAGCCATCAGCAGGAGGAGGACATGACATGGCTGTGTGAAGCTGCACACATGACTACGTTAGTGTGATGAAGAGTCAAGGTTCACAGGTCAGGACAGAGCTCTTCAGAATAGCCTGTGTCTAAATACAGAGGGTGGCTGAGGTGTGTCATAGAAGAGATGCAAGAATTTCACTGTACAAGGTTGTAACATCTAAACAACCACCAAAAACATAGTTACAAACTCAACTGATTACAACCCTTTACTGCCACAGCAACTAACTATAAATCACACACTAACCACAGACATTTTTATATACTATGATGTTACATTCTGCATTGATTTATGATTTATGTGTGTACTGTATATGTATATGTATGTATACATTATTCTAATATACACAACATATCCATCCTGTTATACCCAATATGACAGCTACTTTAAATTTAAACTGCAAAACTGCTCCTATTTCTGTCCAGTCAGTTAGAACTCGGCTGGTGTGAAATACAGCATGTTTGCTGGTCATAAATACAAACAAGCACCAGTATGTGAAGTATTAAGGCAGGTCAACAAATGTCAGTTAATTCAAGAAGTCTAGTGTTGACACAAACAAAATAATCTTGCCCCACTGACATTTTTTTTTAATACTTTCCACTAGGAAAAACAAGACAATAAAGCCTGAGTAGCAGACTAAATGACTTGCCTCGTATTCCCAGTGGCAGCACAGCAGCAGCATGCTGCTAAAGTCATTATGTTGCTTTTCAAATTAGCCACCAGAGTCCACGTGCTGCTGTTCGAGGATACTTTAAGAACAAAAATGTCACACAGGCCTATAAATGGAGAGGAGAGAGCAACACCCATCACACACATTTAAACCCTAAACACCTGGGTCATTTGTCTGTACCTGCTAACCAGTGCAAATCAGTACTGATTCTGAAATTACAACAGTGAGTACACAGGTTTTCACTTATCAAGACTGAAACCAAGATAAAATAACTCAAGATTTAAAAGCCAGAGCTGACACCAACTTCCAAGTGCTTCAACGTTTTACTCTAAATCTTCCAGTCTGTACAAATCTCCCAAAATAATTTCAATTCAATTCAACTTTATTTATATAGCGCCAAATCACAACATAAGTCATCTCAAGGCACTTTACAGTGTGAGGTTTAAGACCTTACACAGAATATAAATATATACAGAAAAATTGAAAATAACACCTCAGGAGTGTCCTAGTTGACTAAAGTTGCACTGTTTGTGCTGCACCTGACACTGTGGGTTCTTACCAGCATTGGTGGAGGCTGCACAGGAAAATGATCCGCGCAGTAGTAGTCGGGCCAAGCATTCTGGTCCAGGTTCGAAAGGCTCCCGACTGTCCTCAGGCCCTTGTCTGAGCCACACACCTTACACATAGCTGCGTTGCCCATAGCGCAAGGTGCAAGTCTATGCGATCAGGAATTTAAGAGAGTGCATTTAATCACTGATAATCTACTTGTTGTCCCTGCTTCCTCTACCCTCCCCCTAAAAACCTTACAGGCTACCATATGGAAAGGGGGGGCAACTTCTTTAGTCCCAGCCAAACCTCACTTTGGCCTCAGCAGAGCTCCTGTCCCTGAGTCACCACTTGACTGGACTCGTCCTCTTACTACTGCCAGCACAGTGCTAGCTCTTCCTCATTGCTAATTCAACTCCCTACCCATTGACTAACATCTCCCCCCAGCTTCTAACCCAGCTATTTTTACACCCACCAGCCTAGCTATGCACATGAGGAGAGACAGGGTGGTCAACACAGGGCGGCATGCCAAAACAGGAAGGGGGCGAGCAGCACAGACACTTAGCATGGACTATATGAAGCACATATAGGCCAATATTCTGTGCTGATCAAACTAACGTGAAATACATGTAACTATAGGCATGAACATTCAATGTTGCTTAGAACATTTCTAAGTTTACATTTAGGGGTTTGCTCACTCAACAGATGAGTGACAGATGCATCCGTCGACGTGAGCTCTGGAGCTGTGTTGAGTACTTTAGCAATAAATATAACTTTTAATCTCTCTACTTTAAAAAAAGTAGTAACCAATTCCAGTCGTTGATGAAGACCTTATGATATGTTTAAAAGCACCGGATAAAGCAAGTAATCAGATCTTGACTGGGGGGCATACCAGCCTTTTTGCACCAGACCTTTCACCACAGTCACCAGCCCTCATGTCCTGAACTGTTTAGTGGAGGCAGGCACCGTGTTTTGTTAGGACAGATCTGTGTCGGTCCATAGCCCAGAGCAGGACTGTATTGATTCTACTGGACTGCATACGAATTAAAGTCACACAGACCTTTTCATGGCCGTTGACTGGCACACAGAATCAACGGTGTGCTGTTTATTAGAAGCATCAGACATCATGTCGCATTAAAGTCAGTATCCATCTCATCTAAGCTCAGATGCATGTTAGGATATTGTGCATGTGTCTTTGTTTGTTGACATCAGGGAGGTAAATGTCCCCATTCTTTTTGCAGTCTTCGAAGTCAAGACTCACACAATACTCCCACTGTTGAAAATATCAACCAAACAATGCTCAGTGAATATGTTAGCGTAGAGTGAATGATGCCTCATTGTTGAGAGCGTCACAGAAACCACATGAGAAAGTTTTCTATGAATGAATGAATATAAACAGAGTAGGCAAGCACATGATAATTCGTCGCATTTTAGCATGTCTGACAAATGCACACTAAGCTGTTCAGGAACATTTCTTAATGAGGAGAACTGAAAACCCTTCTAAAGAACAAACATGACACCAAACAGCTTCAAAACTGATATGAAAACACAGCTGGATTTTGTAAGGTTCAAACTGTTCTTGTTCTAGTGTCAACATGGATATAAACTACTTCATGCCAGTAAAAAAAACTCACTGAGTGCACTTATTTTGTCTTAGAACCAGCTCCCATAACTATAAATTTGAATTGTAATCATAGTACTTTTGTTTAAAGTACAAAAAGCTGACATACACCTGATGATGACTATCAACGTGCTAGTCATTGTGTGCTTTCAAATGAACAGTTGTGTGACACCTCTGAGCTGGATCATTTCTAATCAAATTCCCAACACATTTTTAATAAACACAATTGTTATTGTGTGTATAACAATGCTGTAGGATTACATGAACTGAAAATTTTGATTTGTTATATCACTTATAACTTTAAAGGCATTTAAGTATAATTCCAAACGACTCCCATCATGATGAAGCAACATGGCTGTTGAGGTAACATGGCAATTTTGTGCAAGTTATATAACATATACTTCAATTGGACAGTAGGCCCTTCAAACTGGCCAAATTAATGGTAATAAGAGTGTGAGCAAACTGAGCAAAGACAATTTTGACTATTTCCAACACACTAACTGTGTATGATAGACAAACACATGACCACCTGACAGATGGAGTTGTACTGTAATGGGTTGTACTGGGTTAGGTCTTCTTGCTGCAGATGTAAGGTGAGAAACATGACTTGGTTCTCTTCTGAAAATATCAGGTCATCTGAACTGAGGTGTGTTGGCTGGTGGTCATGTTTCATGACAGCATCACATTCACGTATGCACACACAAACACACAAACACTTGTCCATAGCTGAGCTTAGGTTTGTAGAAATGGAGAAAATGGAGAAATAAGAGTGTGTCATCACTCACAGTGTGTCACAAAGTCATTTAAGTCAATGGAAGACATCTGCAACTTTTACTGAACAGCAAAACAGTGACAGTTACAGTGAGACATTGACTTTCTTTAATTTCCCAACATTCCCTTACACACAGCAGGTGGAATGGGGACACTTTTAAGGGACAGTCACAGCCATTAAGGTAAGGGTCACTTTTTTGAATATTCAATTTACCATGTGTAAAAGGGAGACTGTTATTTCTTTCAAATGTTACAAATGAGAAGTAATTTACCATAATAAAATGAACCATTGCAGATTTAGCTATCAAGCCATCACAGAAAAAACACAACAAGGCATGGTCCTCCTTTGCTCTGTCACCCTAAAGGTCTGGATGTAATTTGCTCAACGTCTCCTCTGATTTCCTCTCTAAAGAGCAGTCATGTGTCAAAAGAGTCATCCAATTAGGGCAGCCAATAGATTGATAGTCCACAGTTGTGTTGCTGTGTTTGGGTAGCAAATACAAAGGGCAAACCTGGCTTTGTACAGGTGGGCCACACAATTCCTTCAACCGAATAAGTTTAACCAGGAACCATTCATCTGTATCCACAATGCACAAAAAAGTCACCCCCTATCCCTCCCATCCCACACAAATGCGCCCCCCCCTTGCACTCCCTCTGTGGGGTGGTAATCCATTGGGCGGGGCAGGCGTATACAACAAACGCTGTTAATCTGTGTTGGACCATATGGCTTGCTGGTGGTGGGGGAGAGGGGATTGTTGGGCAAAGCCACTTGTACTGATTTATGTTCCCAATGTTTGGGGGGGGGGGGGGGGGGGGGGTGATGATGTGTGTATACAGTGGGTGTATGAAAGGGCTTACTGGAGGTGGTGAGATGCCTTGATGTGAAAGTTTAGGGAGCAGAAGCTAAAAGCTAAAAAGGGTTTAACACATTCTGTTAAATCTGTTAAATCTAAAATATAATCACTTAGCTTTCCTTTATTTTGGAATGTTATTAGTCTCAATGTAGGCTGAATTGAGACAATAGATCTTTTTCAATGCTAACAGAGGCTACCCTACATGCTAAAGTTAGGTGTTTCAAGTTTAATGAATTGTAGGGAACGAGAAGTACAAACAGTCCATGTAACAGATACATGTAACAGCAGCAGAGGCTGCAGTCAGCTATCCAAGCAAACACAAATCTGGGATGAATCACGCATCAAGTACATCAAGTATATCAAGTATATGTATTAATCAGTACTAAATATATAATAACAGTAAGTCTCAATAACAGGTTTGTTCAGCTGGCTGCATCCACAAGAAACAGGCACCACTATAACACAACTGCTAAGGAGGAAAAAGAAAACATGAATTATAGAAGTTGGAGGCCAGGTTACTATGGAAACACTGATTTGGAAAAGGTTTAAGCATGGATTTTTCTTTTTGCTACTAACTAAGAGACCTGCAGAAAATGGCTTCTTCTGTGTGAGAGCTTAGTGACACAGAGACCTGTCTGTGATGTGTTGGATGTCTCTGATTTGACTTATTTAATAGTGAATAGAGAGGGTTCCACCTTCAATAGACTACAGAACTGATAAAAAACCTTCTTAAGACCCAATAAAATATCTTATTATCCTGAGTCTTCATGTTGTGATGACATCTGAGTATGGAAATTAGGTGACTGATGGACTTGTCAGCACTCTAACATTCCATGTGGTCGTTATGTCTGGAGATGGTAAAAAGCTACTGTTGGTAATTTAACAAAGATCTTTTCAGAGATCTGGAGACGTTAGCTGGACATTTTAAATTCAACTTATTGGCAGACATGTGCTGTTAGCTTCCCTGACAATGGTAATTTTGGCGCCTCCACAGACACACATACTTCCGTAAGGGAAGCAATGTGTGGTAAATAAATCTGAGGCGGCTGTGCCTCAGTTTGTAGAACAATCATTCATAAACTGCAGGTTAAGGGGTTCAACTCACAGTTCCTCCTGGCCACATGTCAAGGTGTCCTAGGACAAATCATGTAGCAGAACCACCATATATTTGCAGTTGTCCAACAACAATTGGTACAGAAGTGATGCAGAGAGGGATCCAGTTCTGTACTAACCAGTTCTAATCACAAAAAATATCAAACCAGAGACCAAGAAAAAAAAGACAGAAAGAAAGGATTGGTCAATGATACAGTAGGTTAAGGCTAAAAAAACACAGCTACATTATGGACCTCAGCACATGTTCCCAACTAAACATAAAATAACTAATTTATCTCATTTCCATTTGTTTTTTTTGTTTCATGGAGTTTGAAAGACAAAACATTTACTGAATTACTAAAATAATGTCAAATTGCTTCTTGACAAGTTTGGGTCTTATCAGGGCTCTTAGTTTGTAGTAACTAATAATTTACAGAACCCAAATGGTAATTGCTTGTGTCTTCTCCTTGTAAGTCGCTTTGGATAAAAGTGTCTGCCAAGT